>JASSUY010037271.1:46368-70251 GCA_032466535.1 Forpus xanthops
GAGGGGACTGGAGCACCTCCCCTATGAAGATAGGATGATAGAGTTGGGGCTGTTCAGTCTGGAGAAGAGAAGGCTGCTTGGAGACCTCATAGCAGCCTTCCAATATGTGAAGGGGGGCCTATAGGGATGCTGGGGAGGGACTCTTCATGAGGGACTGTAGTGAGAGGACAAGGGGTAATAGTTTCATCTTAGACAGGGGAAGTTTAGATTGGATCTGAGGAAGAAATTCTTTCCTGTAAGAGTGGTGAGGCACTGGAATGTGTTGCCCAGGGAAGTTGTGAATGCTCCATCACTGGTGGTGTTCAAGGCCAGACTGGACACAGCCTTGGGTGACTTGGTTTAGTGTGAGATATCTCTGCCCCTGGTATGGGGGTTGGAACTAGATGATCTTAAGATCCTTTCCAACCCTAACTATTCAATGATTCTATTTCTGATGAAGCAGCATATCCAGTTCATGTTGTTCCTGTGTAAACACTCATCCAGGCTAAGGCAATGGTCCGTAGCTGCCTCCTACTTCTACATTGCCTATCTCAAACCTCATACATGCTGTAGCTGAGCAGAACCACCTTGAGTTTTCCCATTGCCTCTTCCCGGTTTTGACTTAGCTGAGACAACATCTCCTTCCTCTTTGCTTCTCTGTTTGCAGCTCTGCCTGTGATGGCCACTGCCCTCTTGGAAAGGAAAGACATTAAACTGAGGGTAAATTAACCACATTCATGCAACACCTTTGTGGCTTCTTGATTAATTCCTTTTTTAACCTAAATTGAAGATTATCGTGACTGTCAAGTACACATTAGCATTCCTTGAAAGCAAGTATTTTATAGAGGACCTTCAGCTCAACATATATGCAAATAATTTATTACAGGTTAAATAGTATGCAAGTCAAGCCATGTGTTATTTGTGTATACATGTATGTTTCCAAAACTACTGCCTGGATGAACCCGTAGTAACTTATGTGCTTCTTTAGGAACCTGTATGTACTACTTCACAGTAGCAGTGAAACGTTCTCTGGTGTGCATGTTATTTCATCTGTCTCTGCCCAAGTATACAACACTGGGAATTTAAATTATTTTTCAAAATAATTTTTCATGCCTGTAAATGTCTATAACTGAGCTGCTGATGTCCAGCTAAGATCACATAGTTGGATTACCTTTTCCAACTGAAATAATGGGGCCCCATTCACCAGGTTCAAGTCATCAAAATCTCTGAGGCTGACTGATTTTACCCAGGTCATTATAAGAACAGCAGTGGAAGCTGCAGGCAGGTCATGTGTAAGTGCAGGAAAAAAAAATCCAGTGTTAGCAAACCTAAAATTACTTGGAAGCAGCTGGTTCTGAATCAGCAGATTGATGAATAACAGTGGGGGCAACATGAGCAGCTGCAATGGAGGTCCTTGCATAAAAGGCCCTTTCCTCATGGTTTCCCTGGGACAAACAGTGGCCAGACCAACCAGTGTCTCCTGGGAAACCCCGCATGTCCAGTAGGCTGTGCAATGGGTAGGGGTAAGACCTCCCGTATGACTGTTCTGACAGGTGCACTTCCATCCCATTTGTCTTTCCTAAACTCCAGATCATTGTTTCTACTCTACATGGATTTGCACCCTACTTATCCCAGAGAAACATGGAGTTTGGCTACATATGTTGAAAACTGGGAGCTCAAAGACAGCATCCACAGGGTATTCTCATAGCCTGCAAGCCTCTTATGGAGCTCCCTGCATAATTTCTTTCCCCTTTTCCATGGTTGATCTCTCGCAGCATCTGGAGTAGCAGTCAGCTTTTCCAAAGCCTGTTTTCCCTGCCTTACATCACTCAGCGCACAAGCAATGTGGGACCAGTTTGGTGGGAGTCTTTTCTACAGCCAAGTGTAATGATGGCTGTGTGATGGACCAGCTTTCTGTTTAAATTAAGGAACTTTTCCCTATGTTTTGAGCCCAGCAGTGAAATCCCTGCATCCAGCTGCATTTCACTGCCTCATTACTTCATAGATCATTCAATAATCTGATTCCAGAGCTCCCACACTCTATTCCCACTTCTCCAACCATCAGTCAAGTGAGCTGGGTTAAATTTCTTGCAGCACTGAGGGGACTAGAATAGAGTACACAAGAGCCTAATTAGCAATCTTTTCCTTTTACAACATATTGAAGTTTTCTAGGCATCGAGCCATATTCCTTCATAGCTTTTCTCTTTCTCTCTCTCTCTCTTTTTTGGTAGCTTCTAATTTTTTATTAAAGGATAACAGCATTATTGGCAGTATGAGATACTTTCTTGCATACCACTAAGCATTAAAAAAGAAAGCATCAGATACACAAGATAAAAGTAGAGCTAAAGCAGCTAGGCACACTGCAGGAGCTGTACATACAGCTGTAATAAAATCCATACCAGTAATTTGCTTTTAGTTAGTTCCTGTCTTGGGGCTTTCGTCCAAAGACATTCAGTATTATCTGCATAGGACAAGCAATTAAACTTTCCAGTTTTCTTCACTGGCCTATGTTTCTGGATTGGGCCTCTTTGGCCTGAGTTTCCTACTGTCAGGCTGTTCCTAGACAAATGGAAGTGTTTCTGTCTGTTTATGTGTCCCCCAGGGCAACAGCAATTATAACTTGCTTAGGTATATGGTATGTGTTTAGCTGAAGTGCAGCCACTGCTGGTTCCCTGAAAACTAGAGGAAAACCCTGTGTATTGGACTGTGAGCTGCTTAAAGACCTATGTTTTGATCTTGAGAGCTGGTCACCAACCATCTAGAGTATGGATGGTCCATGTGAATAGCAGGTAGCTATTGAAACGATGAGTGCAGTGAGCAAACACGGGCATTCAACAGTTGGTTCATTGCCATGGGAGCTTTTCCCTTTTCCTGGGTGTGTGGAAGGAGAAGTGATTGTGAGAAGTTCAGATCCATGTTCTTCTACTTCATGTGAGGCTTTAATTCTTTTTCTGCAACCTAATGAGTACCCTGGGCAGTCAAGGTAGATGTTTCTTCTCTGTGCCTATCAGTGTTTAACGGCTCCACTAAGATGACAGAGGCAGGCTCACCTTGAAGAGCCAGTGGTGTGTTGGGCCATTTCCAGCTCTGCACTATGAAACTGGACCTGCCTCTTAAGGAATTGATTAAGTTCCCACTGAATTCAATAGCAAAACTGCTATTAAAACATAAGAGCAGGCCACATGGTAAAAAATGTTGGATTTTACTTCATTATAATAATAGTAAAGTTAATGCTGGCTTTGCAGTGAACCCCTGGAAGTGTAGAGTAAGAAAAAGGTTAAAAGAACAGTAAAAGAAAGCTATTAATTCAGAAACAGACATATTTATTTCAAGCAGATTATTCTTAGAAGCACTCAGCATTATTTACAAGAATCTTTAAAAATTGTAGTGCTACAAAACTGAGATTCATCACTGAGGTAAAACATTTGGTTGTTATTGCTCAAATGAAATCCCCCAGCAGAATATGAATTGCAGGATTTCAGCCAGCCTTTTCAAGAAACCTCTTTTAAAAATTTACATAGTTTATAACAGATTGCCAGAAATATTGCATGCAGCCATTAATTTACTCCTAACCAATTAAAGCCTATGCTAACACGTGCACTGATATGCACATACTTGTTCCTAATTTTTCTTCTGCAGTTAAACATGAACAAAAAGACATGCCTTAGAACTAAAAAGAATTTGAAGGCATTTCCATGCTTTCTTTTTTCAGACTCAAGGGGAAATGTGCCTTTGCTAAATATCATTCTGGGTTTTTCTTCCAAAGAAGTAGCCTCTTTACAAGTCACCACTTATTTTTTCTGCTGTTGATTGGCAGGTAGATGCAAACAGTATCATACCGTCAGAAACAATGTCTCCTTTAGCTTTTAAGTTTAAATGTTAGGGCCTTTAGTTTAATTAATTTATTAAGGATTCTAGGTTGAAGAAAGACATGGAACAGTGGCATTTTAGCTTTTTCGTATTACTGAATTAACAAGGAGATTTATAAAAGTGGTGATGCTCGCTAATATTCTCATGGGAGCCCTGAGTGTGCAATCCTTTATTTACACTTTTAATTAGTGGGGATGGTGCTACTTCAGTTAAGTCATAATTTAGTAGTAATTTACCTATTGAATATGTTAGTGCGTTAGACTTTTATAAACTATGAGCAGACACAGGCTGGGAATTTTTACAGACCTGGGAAAAAGAAGAGATTGCAAAGAGAAACACTTGCTGCCCCAGCAGCATGTTCCCCCGATGTATCTGAGGTGCATGCTATCTGAGCATCTTGAGCTGCATCCTGTTACCTTTGGGTGTTGCAGCTCTTTTTATGCTGTTTCCTAAAAATAGGGAAATGGGAAAATGAATTATGTGGCCATCAGTAAACATGTTCTCAAAGTGATGGTAATGGCTCTTGTATGAAACCCACACTGGTGGAGTAAAGAGCAATCCTAGTTAAACTCAGGCCTTCTGCCTTGCCTCTCCAAATGAAAATATGGCTTGTAGCTACCTAACACAAGAAAGTCTGTATAATAGGTGGAGCAGAGGAATCTTATTCGCTTATTCACAGGGCATCTCAGGGCTGAGTCAACCCAAAAACAGCCAGTCCACCTGCGCCCAGCCTGCAGGACACTTGGCTTGCCCTGCAGCTCTTGCAAAGACTACATGTCCTCCATCCCTGGCAGTGTTCAATGCCACGTTGGATAACCAGGTTGTTTTGGGTGACATTGTCTAGTGTGAGGTGTCCCTGCCCATGGCAGGGGGCTTGGAACTAAATGAGTTTAAGGTCCTTTCTAACCCTAACTGTTCTATTATTCTATGATCTCTGAGTCAGTGCTGTTTATGCCAGAGCTGTGGGAGTGTGTGAAGCTGGCATGGCCACTGAGGGTTCATGCTTCATACTCATTCTCCTTGCCAAATAAAAGCCAGTATGAAAATTGCTCTGTAAAGCTGTGGTCACCCTTGAGAGTTATCTGTCTCAGCTGCTGGCTGTGTTCCACAGGGTGAGAGCTGGAGCTAAGCATTTTCCAAATTATAATAAAACTCAAGTTAGACAGATGAGGTTTAAAACATTGTGATCCATGCTATGAACTTATTGTTGTGTTTCAGTTCAACCTGTAATATTATGATCCATGTAAAAATGGCTTAAAATACTGAATTTACAGAGGAAATACTACCTTGTGAGCACTACTATACTTGGAGGTGTCATCACACTCATATACTCTTAGCATTAAAAATCATCACAAGGCTTTCTCTGGGAAGGCACCATGGTTATTTTCCCTTTTGTTGTGGCAAGGCTGTCGTGGTTTAAGCCTCTCAGCCACGCAGCTTTCTTGTTCACTAATTTCCCCCTCTTTCTTCCCCCACTCCCACAGGGATGGGAAGGAAAATCGAAAGAATGTAACTCCCACAGGTTGAGATAAGAACAGTTTAGTAACTAAGGTATAACACAAACCACTACTGCTACCACCAATAATAATAATGACAAGAGAAATACAAGGGAAAAGAATACAATTGCTCACCACAGATACCCAGCCTGACCAAGCAGTGCACCCCCCCCACCTCCAACCCTGGTCTCTGCCCTCCGTTTTTCCATCCTAGGCATGATGTGCTGTGGTATGGAATACCTCTTTGGTCAGTTTGGGTCAGGTGTCCTGCCTCTGCTTCCCCACGGCTTCCCCTCCTCCTTGGCAGAGCATGAGGCTCAGAAAGTCCTTGGTCAAACCAAAACATTATCAAGCCATAACTGAAAACACTGGTGTTATCAACACAGTCCCCAGGCTGAAAGTCAAAAACATAGCACTGCACCAGCTACAAAGAAGGAGAAAAATGACTGCTACTGCTGAACCCATGACAAAGGCTTACCACTTTTCCAAGTATATTAGTACTACAAATTTCAGTAGGAAAAAGAAATTTAATTCCACTTTAATAACATTTTTGGTGGTTGCTCTAACTTTTCTTGTGGGCCCAAATAAAAGACTCCGGTTTAATATGTGTGTACTTTGAGCTGTGCCCTTTGCTGACCCTCCAGTTCAATTTCCGTCCTTCACATGAGATGAATGAAGCATGAAGCAGGGCATATCTCAAAACACTTGATACATGGATTACAGACAGAACTCACAGGCAAGAGAGGCAGCCAGTTTGTAGATTAAATCAAAGCAGTTCTGAATAGATGGGAGGTCAGCGAGGGCTGGCTTTGACATTTGATAGGACCTAGTGATCAATCAACTCTTTCTTAGGTCTTATAGGTTTCTTGATGACAATGCTTCTTTAAATAAATAAATAAATTACTTAACCCAGATGGGATGTGTCAAAAACTGACAGAACAGTTCTACATTGTATAAAATTATAGGGATTAATTATTATCAAGTGTGATAATAGCAGGAGCTGTTTAAAGCAGCCAGCATGGAAGTTAGTGTTCCTTATTTGCAAGCATTTTATCTGCATGCAGCAGTAATCACTTTTTGCATAGTATGTATTATATCACTATGATTTTGGTAATAATCCAAAAACATGATAGCAAGTCTTGTTTTTTTATGGCACTTGGGAATAATCAGAAGGAGTCCCTGATTAAAAGCCTACTGCTACATTGAAAGGAAGGCTGAGGTGATATTCTGATCTCTCATGAAATTTGCCCCCTGCTATGTCATCCCTTCCAGCTTGATTTATCTGGAGGGAGTGTAGGAGTTTCCCTGGGAAGCAAATATTTGGCTTTAGGTGTGGACCATATGTCATGAAATTAAGCAATTTTTCCCAAAATTCTCCATGGGAGGAAGCTCCCTACTATCTGTGGTCTTTGCTGCATAAACATTCACCATCAGAAAAAGCTTGTCAGGGGAGTATTTGCAGCCTCACTCCACACCAGACCTGATTTTCCCCCTCTGATATACATGAGAATTTTCCCTCAAGGACAGCACATTGGAAAATCTCCCCTTTCAGTGTGTTTGGAGGGGTTGTCATGACCAAACGAACCTGTGCTTTCATAAGGTTTCAAGTGATTGTTTTGGTTGTATTTTTCCATCCTAAGGAAAATAAATAACATGACTTCTTACTCCCCTTCCTTGCTTCATGCAACTATTAAAAATATGATATCTATTTAGGAGGTTGGTTTAGAATCTCATTAGAGAGTTTACAATTGAGAAAATACTGTTTTCAGAAAATATATTAAATTTAAGAAAAACTGCTACAGTTTCTGTTTGGAGTATAAAAGAAGAATAGATGTGAAAGCCTCATTTGATGGCAGGGGACATGCTGTAATGAAATGGAGAAGAACTGATGAGGAAAGCAGGATTTGGAAGTTGGTTTAGAGAACAGTGGATTTCCCCAATGCACCACTAACTTCCCTGAGTGGTCTTTGTTTGTAGCTCATGGTTCATAGGCTAGGGCTAACATTTTCTTGCCTTGGGGGCTAAACTCCTTTCATCTACAGTATAAAGACAGTAGGTACTGCAGTGTTGGAGAACCATATAAGTAACTTGACAAGCAGAGTAATGGGTTTGTGTTTCAGTGCTCTGCTAAATAAGACTCCTTGAGCATCCCTGGACACACACTTTCAGGAGAAATGAAAATGTCAGAATGTCTCGTTGCTGATGCTGGAATTCATCAGAGCTGCAATCTCTGACACACTGGTTGAGCAGATGTTGCCCTGTGAGGGCAGGGCCCATGAGCCAGGCAGTAGCTGTGAAAAGATGCTAACTTTCACAAAACTCCATTGATAATGAGAACGTAAGAGAGGGGGATCTGCTAATGATATTTGGAGAGTCGGAGATAGAAAGTCCTGGCTTCTTCTCTCACTTTGCTCTTCAGTCTCTTTTCAACTTGGGCTGCAGTCTCTGGGCAGCTCTAGTTCTCTGTTGTTTTGAAACCCAGGTTAGAAGCCTCTTGGAAGTAAGATCCACCTGTATGCCTGCCAATGCATTCTGTGCTTGATAGAAGCTCACCTTGAGAAGGTCTCGAGTTCAACATTAGGATGTTGCATATAGGACCATAAATTATTAATGTTATGTGAATCTACTTTTTATAGTTGAAGAATTAGTGAAAATCATGCTGTAAATAAATAACTTACAAATATTTCAGTCCTCTCTTCTTTATGCCTATGTGTTTTATTGGAGTCCCTCAACCTACCTCATCCTGGTCATGTGCTGTTGGAGTCTTTTCCAGTGCTTGCCAATCTTTTCCTCTATAGTAGCCCATATTATTACTGTTTTCATCAGTTGTTTCAGCATAAAGATTTATGTATGGCTATTTTCTCTTCAGAACACCCTAAATCAAAGCTAAATATGTGACTAGGAAAAAGAGGAAGGTAGCAAGGTTGCTGAAGACACCCAAATACTAAGTATGTATTCCCTGCAAAGAATACAGATTTGATTATTATGAAGAACCCAAAGCAAACGCTGTTCATTTTGTAAGAGATGCATACAGCAAATACTTCTGTGATCACTGATTCTGAGAACATTTGTAAGAGTTGAAACTATTGTGAGCAGCAAGAGTCTATTTTAAGCTAGAACAACTAGCCTGGCAGAAGGACACAGCAGCACCCTGGCTAGGGAGTATTGCCCCAGAGCAGCCAGCTCTGGCCTGAAGCCAACAACTGCTTCAGCTGAGGCTCTGAAACATCTTAGAAAGAATCTAGTTAAATAGAATGTGCAACTGCATTTTATTACTTCATTTCACTTTATGGGAACTCTGCTCTCAGTTTTATAATTGATAATTTAGTCCTTTGCTCCACTGAAACAACAGGCTGTGTCCCTTTCCAAGCTGGTGATGGTGTGCAGAGGTAAATCTGACATCCCACATGACTCTACCCCCCAGAGGGTATTCAAGGAAAGCAATGAGCAGCACTGAAGGCAGATCCTTAGGGAGCCTTTGCTCAAGGGCAGATCTGGTTGGAATGCAGGGAAACGAGTATTGTTTCCTGCAAAGCTAAAAGAATTAGTTTTGGGCTGGTAGAGGTCAAGTGCCAAGACCTGAGGATAGCTTTTGCTAGGAAGTAGTGTTATTGTCTCCCTGGAGAAGTGAGAATGTGCAAAGACATGCCCCTGCCTCCTTGTATCACATGTTCCTGGGTAGCCTGCAGAAACACTTTGATGTTTTGCATGTCTTAGTCTTTGTACTTGGATGCCTGGGGTATTTAACACATTGCCTCCCAACTTCTGCTGTCCTCAGGTTTCAGGAGATGAATTCCAGCATTAAAAACGAGCAGTGCGAGCAGCCTACAAGCTCCTCAAATGTCCTCTTCTTCCACAAAATCCTCAGTCCACCTCATCTTCAGAGAATACTACTGTTTCCATTTTTAGTAATCTGTAAAAAGCAAATTATTCTGAAGTTATTGCATATTTTGTTCTTATTCCAAGTGCTGGCTTTGATAGCAAAAGGTCAGCAACCAGAAAGTGTTTTGAATTCCTTCCAGTGGATGGAGGAGCAAATGCAGACCTGATGTAATGAAATACTTCATGTGGTGCCTGCGTTGATTGCAAGCAGTGAGGAAAAAGGCTTTCCAAGACCTTTAGGACACCCTTTCCCCACACCCCTCCTCCACCCCCAGTAAGTCTGTGCCTTGTACAAGATTTATCGCTTGCCTGCCTCATTGTAAGGAGCTGTAAAATATGCAGCCCACTCTTCAGATACAGTCTAATGTTAACAGATGCAGAAAGACATGTGGCAGAAGAAAAAGAAAGCATTTGGTAGAGTTGATCTTTATTGCTATGGTTTAGCAAAATATGTCTGAGGGAAGCACGAATGGCCCTTTTGAATCATTTCTTGCATTTATTATACAGCCTGTGGGAGAAAGGAATGCTTGAGGCAAGATTGCTTCACTGTTTCTTGTAACAGTGCCTGCTCAGTCTGTATGAGCTGAAGAGCTCGCTCATGTAGGAGAGCCCAATGTGATTACATCCATTTCTTTCCTCTCTGAGATTTGTCCTTCTGAAAGTGTCTTTTGACTTGAGCACCTGGTCTGAGATAAACCAATTTGTCACCAAAATGTTTGATCATCCGCTATGAGAAAGGACAACTGCGGCACAGGGTGCCAGTTCAGATAGCAGAATGAGTATTCGTGAATTTGATTTAACACTAGAGGTACTGAATGTTGGTTTCCCTTTGCACTAAGGAAACATTTAAATCATATATAACACAGAGCCCTGGTTTTCCAGCCATGTGTTAGAATCACATATTTTGGTGACTGCACGATCATGAAAATTAAAAGGTAATTGAAATGCTTTCAGAGGAATTAAAAAACATGATCAATGCATTATTAGTCATGCCATAATTTATTTGGGGAGACTTTGTCATATTTTTTTCTTTTAAATAAACTTACTCTCTCCAAATTCAAGTATTTTCCAGGCTCTACAGAACACTGTCTCCGCAGAAAAGCAAACACTGTTGCAAGCTGCCGTGTTTTTCATGCTTCATTATTGTACATTTTCTAGTACGGAATGAACTATCCCCATGAAAATTTGTGTGAATTGTCTTGTAATTGCCTAGATTTGAAGAAAAATGTGGTTACAGTAAAATAGCGTTAACAGTAAAAATAGGAAAATTACACTTAATTCTTATGAAGAGAAATACTCCATCTCATCACAGAAAGAAGCAAGTGGGATGGAAGAGAGCTAGTGGAAAGAAGGAGCTCAGTGTACCTTTAAGATGTGGCCCGATGGAAAAAGGATATCACAAAGGCATTGTCACAAGTGCAGGTATCCTGCTTCTGTGGCCATGGGGAACCTTCTAGAGATGCCACCTTCATCCTTCAGGCCTGTGCATAAGAAAGATATTAATTAGTTAAATAAAATCTGAGAAGCTCACAGTCATTGTGAGGAGTTGGATGGGTTAACTTGTGAAACATGTATAGCAGGGCAAAAAAAGAGTGGGGGAGGAATTAATGAGAGGGAATCCTAGAAGTGCAGCTAGAAAAAAATAAGCATGATTTTAAGAAAGATGCAGAAAATACAAATGTAAATATAAATGTGAAGAAAAAATGTGCAGTTCCAGAGGGAGGTGATCCTCATGCTGTAGGATTTTGCAAATCAATCTGGAGAAAACTTCAGAGGCTGTCACTAAGGAGCAAATCATTTGCCTAACAGTGAGCAGGTCCAAGTGATCTAATAAAGCTTTTTCCGTTCCTTGTGTCTGGGACTAGGAAATGAATGTTCCATGCGATGCCAAACTATGTATGTTAAATGTGTCTCTGTCAGCATTGGATAGAAGTTAATTTTGTGTGTTGGTGATAGTATAATCCATACCACACCATACCAAATGAAAGGCAGTCAATTAACCTGGGAGCAGGGAATGGTTATTTCATGCTTGCCTTGGGGTAAGAACTAATGGAAAATGTAGAAAAGGCATGCTAGATACTATCTTGTCTTTTATTTAAGTATACTGATTTATCTCCTACAGGAGGTGATCAAGTCCTATCAGCTTTTGAGTCATTTAAAACTTGACTGAACAAAGGACTCATGAATAGATTCTTGGGAACAATCATGAACTGCTTGGGGATGGACAAGATTAAAGACGAGGTTATCCAACTATCGTTCTTTGGATATAGAGTATTAATCACTTGGGTGAGAGCAGGCCGCTCAATTGAGGAGATGCTGGTGTCCCTGGCTAGGATCTTGGTCAGTCTCCGTGCACAGCAATGAGGAAAGTGCCACCATGTTCCCTGTTACAAAGCATTTAAAATCAAAATCCTGATCAATATTCTTGAGGTATGTAAAGTAAATATGCTTGGGTTATGGAGCCATTGTCTTGCTTGTTGTGGCCTGATAGCCACGTTCCTTGATGCTTCTTCCACCCTTGCTCAGTCATAGCACAAAGCAACATTTGGAGAACAGCTGCAGAGAAAGTGCCTGTTTGCCGTATGTCTCCAGGCCATAATGCTTTCTAGCCATAAACACAGGTGACTGTCAGTGTGACAAGATAAATATTTTATTGGTGGGTTTTCAAGTAAAATATAGGCTAAAACTTCCTTATTCTACTCATCAGAGAAACTTTGAATTTTTAATCACCATTCTCCTAAGCGAAACAGATTTGGCCTTAAATCGTAATTCATCAGTTGTTGTCCCCCTTCAATTTAAATCTCTTCCTCAACAAGGAAATAAATCTTTTTAAATGCATATTAAAATCAGTATTGATTATTCCATGCAGGAGTGCTGCATTCAGAGCTGTAAATCCTTTTTTTAAGATCCTAAGATAAAATATTGCAGCAAAACTGAGGTATAAAAAGATTACTACGGTTTAATCATGTGGTAAATTACTAGGATTTTTGTATGAGGAATTTATAGGGTGCCATTTCTTTTAGATTGAAAGGGAACATTCCTGATTTAGCTCTGATTACTCATCTACAGATGGGGTTAATGTCATGCATCTCTTTGGGGATGTATCTTCTTAAGTAATGATGTCCTTATTGTGTGCTGTATGGATACATTGTCAAGACACCTTTAAATATATACTTGATGGCACATGGAGGTATCAGCAAATCATGTATTGAATTAACAGGTAATTTAGTCCACCTTGGTGTTAATCTTATTGCAAAATAACAAGCTACATAAAAGCCATTTAAGTGCAATTTAAAAAAAAACACTCTAAGATACATAATCTTTTTAATCAGAAACAGATTTTTTTCAATTACCTTTAGTCTCCTCTACAAAAACAGCAAGGCCAAATCCCCTGTATGTCCCAGTGGCTGATGTTGCAGCACATCTGTGCAGCTGGGCACAGTTGTTGGACTGGGCTGCATTGAGGCAAGCTTGTTGTGCCCTATCACCATGTGGGATGGAGACAGGTTTGGGAAAGCAGTTATTCCTCTGCTCCCCTGTCCACCTCTCACATGCCTGATGTCCCTGGGCCAATGACCTGCTCCTGATACCTAACCTTTCCTCTGGCTTTAGGGACTGACTTCGGGGAGATGTGTGAAATGCTCCTTGGCACTCAAGATGAGGAAGGCTAGCTCTGTGTGGAGTAGAGATAAGCAATACAGTCTCCTCAGGTGGTACCTTCCTGGCTGGGGGTGTTTCCTTACAGGAACAAGGATATCATTAAGCTTCATTGTTTCAGTCTGTGGTGTATCTCATGCTTTGCTGTAGGTCAAGGGCTCATGTGACTTCCCTGCTGCTTCTTGAGCATCTGCAGTCAGAGAGGTCAAAGCAAATCACTTTTCAAGGACCTGCACCAGTACTGAACAAATTATAACACACCAAAACAAGTTCCTCTCTCCTTTCTTCTTTGCAGTTTTCAGGCTCATTAGATATACAAAACTATTTGCTTATCCACTACCAAATATCTTTCCATTCATGAATAATTGCTTGATTTGCTGAGAAGTGTGCACTGCTTTAGTTAATTTGGAGGCTGCCTGGTTTGTTTCCACTCTGGCTGCTGTCAGCAAAAGGTTTCTCAGCTTCTGCTCGTCTCCTGCACTTTTGCAGTGTATTCTAAGCTTAGCAGGATTGTAGACTTCAGATATTCCAGTTAAATGCAGAATTTAGTCTGATTTTTTTTTTTCCATAATTGAAGAGTTTCCTGCTTTGTGAACGTGCAATGAGGGGGATCATGGCAGGTTAATTTGAAATGGTCAAACATAAAAATTCATTCCTAGAAAAAAAAATGCATTCCTGTAAATGCTCTCTGCTGTATACTTCTCCCTTGGAATGACTTTCAGGTCATCCTGTCACAAACTAACAGCCAGCAGATGGGAAATTCAGAGCTCATCAGTCCCTTTCATTCATTCCACTACTTCCCTATATATGGCCAGTGCTAATCCTGATTTTTTTCAAGAGGAATGTGAAATCCCTGTCTAAGAAATGATTACAAAGTACTTTGATACAAGTCTACAGCTGGACTGTACATGCAACAAATCTGAAAGCAAGGGTCTCAGCCTGTTAAAAATGCATCTGCGGTCAATATTATTACAGTCAATTTGTTCAGAAGGTGAATTAATGATAAATGGCATCCCTTGCTCTAGGAATCTGTTTCGCCAGGGAGGAAGGACAGCTATGTTAGCTGACACCCAGGTACGGAGATCCACATTCAAAGCTGTCACATTCTGCGGGACATTAAGTGACACAGATGTGATTAATTTGAGCAGAAACAGACAAGAAAAGAGTTTCCTGAGAAGTCAGGACTTCAGAAGTCTTCCAAAAACTAATCTGTGTTCAAATCCTATTTCTTTTCCTATCAGCAGCTCACCTTAGAGGCAGGCACAAAAGCAGCATCACTAGGCCCTAAATCTGTTCTTCTTGACCACTGCACTACAATGAGCTACATTCTGCCTTTGTATCCCACTTTATACTGTACTCCCTAAGGGGTGTGGCACTGAAATTGCAGCCAAGGAAGGGAAAAGCAAAAGTGACTTTATAATAACTACGTGCTTTCTCGATTCTGGCCTATGGAGAAGGCCAAAGCGACACATGGTATGTATTAGTGAAGTCTTTGCAGCTGCTTTAACTCACAGCAGCCTTCCCAGGGCTGCTGTTATGCTGCACAGACCTTCATGCAGACAGCTTATGGCTTTCTCCTGTCCTTGCATCACTCTGCAGCCTGTAGCTAACTGGGATAGCCTAGGACCACCAGTGCTGGCTCTGCTGCCCCACTGCAGGGACGTTGTCACCGTATCCTTCAGGTGTCCTGCAGAGCCCACCTCTGCCATCAGAGCAGCCAGGCAGAGCACAAGTGGGGCAAGAATGAGCTTTACCATCTCTCTGCAGTAGAAAATCTTTATTGTGAATAGAGCTCTGCACAATAGATAAGGTTTCTCAGATGAAAAACTGCTTCCCGTTCCCGGCAGAGTCTAAAATTTCTTCTGATGGTGATGATGCCTTGAACAATGACAACCTTCATTCATCTTTTCTGGCCAGGAGAGAGCTGAGAGTTCATGTTTTAAGCTCTTTCACTGTGCTAAAGGCACATAAAAGCCTCCCATCATTGTTCAAAAACAGTCCTCTATTAGGAGTTATTTAAGCTGGAACTGCTTTCCCTGCTTCAAACCTCTTCGTATGAAATCCTTCCAGCACCATGTGTGGCATTGGCCAGCAGCTTATCTGGCATGCACTGTGCTGGGCATATCAGTAATGGATAGTTAATTAACCTGATCTATCAGTCAGTCCTTTTCCAGGGTAATATTGATGATTTAAAAGCTTAAATGTCGTATCTTCTTGCTACCTTTGTGTCATTGTCATATGTTAAAAAAATAAATAAATGAGACTAGAGGGCACTTTTGATCACTGCAGTTTTTCTTCACATGCTTCATTTACCAGGCCATTTGTATCAGCCAAGTTGTCTTTATTTGCTAAAAACTGTCAGGAGTCAAGGCTTACCCTTCTGGCAAAAAACTCCTTTGGTCATGAAAAAAATGACCTTTTCTTGCAAAGAAGCTATTTTTTTTTCTACTGTACATAATATAAGAAGTATAGTCCTGCAATTAAGGTGATTTTGAACAGTTTACTACATGCATGGCTTGCCCCAGCCTTCTTGTGTATCCTTCAACTCCTGACCATTCTCCTCTTCAACAATCAGGCTCTGCAAAGGTATTACCAGATTAAAGGTCAGGCTTTGAAAACTGATGAGTGGTTTTGTTTCTCTGACTGAATCTACAGAGGTTTGGTACACTGCACCTCTGAAAATTAAGCCCTGTAGGGGAAAGTTGATGTGAAGGGAGGCATCCAGCAATGCAGGTGCCTAGAATCAGTAACTGCTTTCAAAAATTGTGGCCTATACACATGAACACTTGTAAAGCACTTTAACATCCAAATGTTGGAGAAGGGAGAATAATTTAAATGTATGGAAGTTATTCCAAGGACCGGAAGTTTGCAGGATTGTGTCACAATAGGAAAAAAAAAAACAACAAAAAACAAAACACCAACCCAGGTGTAATGAGGAAGTTCTGAGAAGTTCAAGGAAAAGATATTTTTCCCAAAATGATGCTGATTGGCTTTAGATTGGTCTGGTCTTCTTCTTTCAAGGCTGACAAATCTTCTGGGCAAAGGAGCTTTCCTGGGAGCTGGGAAGATGTCTGCTGAATCACTGAATGTAACTCTCAGCAGCCTGCCAGGCAGTACACATCCCTGACCTTGCAGGGTGTAAGTCTGGGGACAATTTGCTGATTTACAGTCCATGAGTATCTAACCTTACAATATGTTCATCTGCTTGCCTGCTTGCCTCCTGCACACGTAGGTCCTGGCTCTGCAGCGGGGAAAGCTCATCCCACTCTCTCTAGGTTGCTTCCCACAGATGTTTTCCCCAGCCACGCTTGGAGCAGAAGGCCCCTTCTCCAGCTCACCTTCACACAGAGCTCAATAAGGGTGGCTGCCCCCCTGTGCGTAAATAGTGGTTGTGAGTCAAAACCCTGAGGAAAAGTGCTCAGAAGAGAATTTCAGTCTTCATCAATAATAACTCCACTAATTAGGGGCCATGTGAGAGGTGGGACACCTTCTGAAGAGTATCATAATTGAGAGGTGAGATAAGTCCCTGAAAAGGTTATTATCTCAAGCAGACAAATCCTTCAGCTGGTTGGGCTCTTTTTTGTATATCTCAGACATAGAGACTCCACAATCAAAGAGCTGTAAGATCTTCTTTTTTTTTTTTTTTTACTTTCTTTTTTTTTTTCCCTGCTTCTGTGTCATTTGCTTTCATTTTTGCTGCCCTCAGAAAATACTGCACCTCCCTATCTTCTGCTGAATGTAAATCAAATAGCAGGTGAAGCACTGACAGTCTTCAGAGGAGAAGGCAGACCACGGGGGAAGGGCATCTTGCATGCTGCAGCATTTCATTAATTTTTTTTTGTTTGTTTTGGGGAAAAAGTAAATGTAGGTGACCCAGAGCAGACCAAAAAATGCATGTATGTTGCAGGAAGGGAAGGAGCCTGAGTAGTGTGCAATGAGTGCAGGTCAGCTGTTTCTGCTGCTGGCTAAAGGCATGTTGGTCTGTGTTTAGGTGGGTGTTGAAGTGTTCCAGAGCACTGGCAGCATCCTCCAGGCTAGGATGAGCTGCTGTAGGCTGTGTCCTTCTTGCGGGTACTGCAGGGATGCTGCTCTTGTCCACCCCTGGTAGGATCCACCTCTTCCCCTTTAGGAAAAAGGCTTTTCCTGAGCTCCCTAGCAACCAGGTCTAGCATGACCTCAAGACTGCTTCAAATTAATATTTTCCCCTTCCTCCAAATGCCTCTATCTCTTCTTTATGAAGTGTAATTTGCCTATTCAAACCAACACTGCTGCATGTTCTCTTCTGAGTATGTACCAGATACAATAATAGCAAATAAGCATTGCCTTGTCCTGGAGGAAAGGATTGCTATCAGCCTGGTTTATCGTGCAATTTATTCAGCATGAATTAGTCTTGGAAACGTTATCAGCAAGGCCACTGCAGTTCTTTCATTGTACACTTGCTTTTTGAAGCTTTTGCTTGCGGAGCTATTTGTGATATTTGGTTAGTTTTCTTCAAGGTTCTATATTCCTAATTATCTTGCTTACAAACAGGGTTTGCTCACTACCTAGCAGTAGACACTATACTTATTTTAAGGAAAATTAGCTGCACAGACAGGTAGAATGGCTGTCAGATACAAGATGACTGAATTATACTTGTTTTGTTCATGGGTCTGACAAGAAAATCACCAGCTGTTTAATGCCTGGGAATATCACAGCAAGACCCCTGGGGTTTGGGGGAAGCCAACAACACAAATGACTTTCTGCCCCAGCTTGTTGGACTGGGAAAGAGCCTTGAAAATCTGTTTCTGAAACCAAACCTTTATACGTGTGGATATCATCCAAGCGTTGCTCTGGTTCTTACACTGGAAGGTGAACTGAAAGCAAGTTTTGGCTCAGATGCTGTCATGTGTTTTTATTTCTTGCATTGAAATCCATCTTTTTAATTTCTCCCCAGAGCACTGGGCCCTTCTGGCAGCTTAAACTCTGCCTCTCATAGTGTTTGGGTCACGAAAATATTTTGGTTTTTTCCTGTTTTTTACACTGCTTTGCTGAATGCCTTCCAAGGACCAACCTGCGAGGGTTCTTGCTGGTTATGCTCATACGAGCAGCACTCATATTAGTGGTTTCTCAGCCCACCTTGGTCCTGCCCTCCCGATGCCATTGCTGACTGCCTAAAATTAAATAGGTGTATTTTCCCCACTCAGCACTTGCTTTTTGTTAGGTTTGTGTTTCTACCAAGCATAACCTAATGCTCCTGATCCTGCTTGCTCTTCACCTGATGAAGGGCTGATAGACATGCATGGGTGAGAGTGTACTATCCAATGCAGCAGCATTATGTCACTAGGTGCTGACAAATCTGTTATCCTCTATAGCACTGGCTGTGACAGGAGCATGCTGGCACGTGACAGAGATTGTGGCAGTGCAACCCATCTACACAATTTTAGGATTTTTGTAAGCCACAGATAGTAAAGGAAGTGGCTTTATTTTTAAGATCTGCTACTGTAGGGGTAGCCAGATGGTTTATGCAATGATAGTGAGTCACCAGAATGTCTCTAGAAATGCTTATGTGTCATGCCTGTGTGAGACAGGTCATCTGCAAAGATGCAGATGTGATTCTCCATTTAGAACGTACAGGAGCAGCTGATTTATATGGAAAACGCAGCAATGGCTGCCGAGCTTGATGCTGTGCCCCTCATCTAAGAATAGCCTTACTGTCTTGAACGCTTGCCAGTTTCTGATAGCTCGGCAAGCAGAGGGAAGAAACACAGCCATTATGTAATGGCTTCTCCTGGCCAAGAAAAAATTCCATTTATTGATCTCTTGTCTGAAAACCTCTGTAACTCTGTGTAATTGATGACCAGCTGTTAAGAAAAGCTGTTTGGAGGAAGAACATTTATAATTAAAGACCAGATGCTTCAAATTCAACTCGACCTCCATTTTCTCATTGCACTTCTTTATGCTGTCTCAGGGAACAACCATCCTGCTTGGGCCGTTAAGTTTCTTGTTTCAAGCCAGTAGATGCCTTTCACAGAGAGCAATGTTGTGTTCTCCAGTTTCACTCCCTGTGCTATGGAGGAGAACTATTCATGGAGCTGTGCGAGAACAAGAGATTAAAGAAATATCAAGACTAACAGATGGGGAGCAGGCAGTGGATGATGTGTAGGCAGTGCTGATGTTACAGCAAGTCTTATCTTGTTAGCATAAATATGTTGCAATTAACAGAGTTTGGTGAGAAGGGTTGGCTTTGAGCATGGAACAGAAGTTCTTTCTATCTGACAAAGGGCCTGCCTATGTCTGAAAATGTCGTAATACTAGGTGCCCTGGCACCCCTGAACATTAAGATTTTGATACTCTTATTCTAGATCTGCTTCTCTCCTCTGGGATTCAGAAGTGAAAATATTTCTGGGTTTCTCTGTTGAAAGTGTGACTGTACCTGTTTGTTTCAGGGAAACCCGAAGTAAAGGTCACTCAGCTTGAGCGTACAGCATTGCTCTCCCAGACTAGTGGCTATCCACAAGTTAAGCTTTAGCCTGGCTCTCCTCTCCCCCACAGGCACTCTGAATAAGGACTACAATAGAAATAGATAATTTAACCCAAGAATTGTATTATGCGTTTAAATGTAAATTGCTGGGGGATTGATGATTATTTGTTTGAATTGTAATTATTTGAGTATGCATTTTTTTTTCCTTTAGAGTACATTATAACTGGTGTTTGTCATTTTACATCTCTCCAACCACCAATGTGCCCATGTCCTTAAGCTTTCAGCTGTAAATCCCTCAGCTGTCACATTCCCATTAGTCCATTTCTTTGACCTCTCCAGTGACTGCAGACTGGCACTCTTTTCTCCCTGTCTGTCTTTGTGTTTTGGAAGACCTCTGTCATGGGTTCAGCAGCAGCAGTCATTTTTCCCCTTTGAGTGGTAGCTGGTGTAGCACTGTGTTTTGGATTTTCGGCTTGGGAATAGCGCTGATAACACCAGTGTTTATAGTTATGGCTTGGAATGTTTAGGCTGGCAAAGGACTTTCTGAGTTGCAGGAGGAAGGGAGCCGGGAAGAAGCCGGGCGGAAGCAGAGACAGAGCACCTGACCCAAACTGACCAAATTGGTATTCCATACCACAGCACGTCATGTCCAGGAGGTAGAAACGGAGGGGGCAGAGACCCGAAAAGATGGTGGTGCGGGCGGGTGTGCACGGCATGGCCAGGATTTGGTATGAGGTGATGGGGTGCACTGCGTAGTCGAGCTTGGCATCAGGTGACAGGGGGGTTACTGTGTGGGGTGGCTAGGTATCAGGGGAAGATCTATTACATTCTTTTTTCCTTGTATTTTCTCTTGTATTATTATTGGTGGTAGCAGTAGTGATTTATGTTATACCTTAGTTACTAAACTGTTCTTATCTCAACCTGTGAGAGTTGCATTCTTTTGATTCTCCTTCCCATTTCCCCTGGACTGGGGAAGAAAGAGAAGGAAGTGAGTGAGCAAGAGATTGCGTGAGTTTGAAAGCCTCAAACCACGACAACCTCTCATTTTAATTCAGGTCTAAAAAGGAAACACAGCTTGGGTCCTCTCCCACTCCGTGGGCAGCAGTGGCAGTGGTCCTGCTCTCTGCCTCTCCTCTGGCTGCCTGCAAATCAGATCCCCACCTCAGCAGTTGGGGAGAGCATCTGAATAGGCTGCTGAGCACAAAGGCTCATCACCAGCCCTGGCAGTGTGATTGGCACTGCTTGAAGCAGAGCATGTGGAAAATAAACTCTGTGCTCTTCAGCAGCAGCCGAGCACAGCTGAGGGTACAGAGTCCATTTTCCAGATGGACTTGGCAGCTCTTTGATCCTTGGGCTGTTCATTGCATCAGTTCAGGATTTGAATGCTGGTGCTGAGCAGTTAACATGCAGGTGGTTGGATCTCACTGGCTGTGCATGGCCCTGGGAAATTAAACTGAGCAGACTGTATTTTTTTCTCATGACAGGGAGGAGGAAGGGGCAAAATCACATATACACAGATATTTTCACACCAAATACCTGTTTTCAACCATCGATGCTCCTGTCCTCTTAGTGGAGTAATGAGCACCAGCCCTCAGCAAGAAAGAAAGAGAGTGAAAGGCTGGCCAGTCAACCCATTCTCTGGGCTGGCTCAGAAAAGGAATATTTTTACCTTCTAAAGAGCTAGTAAAGTGAGGGAAGCCAGGAGTTAATTGTTGTTACCCTCCCCATCAAGTTCAACAGCCACCAGTGAGAAAAGTCTGGGTTTCAGCTCTCTTTGCAAGGTGGAGAGCAGTAACTACCATTATTCGTAGAGTCTGAGATGCAGTCAACTTTCAGGAATGCTGTATCTCGGTCCAAATAAAACCTGCACGTTTCTCATTTGCCTGACCTTGTTTCTTAAGACTGTTTCACTAATTGATACAGGAGATAGCACATGCCTAAAAATATAGACAAAACACTTGCACCAGGAGATTGTAAAATCAGCAGCTTGCAGGGCTCAAACGCAGCCATTCACTTCCCAAAGCCAAGTTATTAAGAAAACAAATAAATAAACTAATAGAACTGACTGTGATAAGCTCATGACCTTAATTGTGTGGATATATGTCTGTGAAAGCCAGAATCAAGCTTTTCCTTCCCAGCCCCAACAACAATTCTTTCAGCTTCAGTGGTATATAATGCTTGGGAGCCCCACCTGGTCCCTCTGTCTCTTACCTACCCAGCAGCCCAGAGGTCCAATCTGTCATTGTTTCTCTGAACAGGACCCCCACAGGTTCAGGCCCCCAGTCCTGGGATCTTATCCTTGTTCTTACCCAACTTCCAGCACAGATGTCTGGAGCAGCAGTCACTCACCTCCTGTCCTGGATAGACCAGCTGGTGATGATCAGATATTGATGATGATGAATTTTCCCTCGATAGCAGATATAAACTTCACAGATGTGGAATGGCTTCTGGGGAGTTGGAGAGGCTGGACATAGTTTGCTGAGCCTCAAAGGTGTAATTATAATAAGTTTCATGCAGTTGATTTGTAATTTACCACATTTGAAAAGTCACCCCTAGTGATGCTTCATGTTTATGTAGGAGTCCGTGTCGTTTGATTAAAAGGCACCTGTTCGACCCAGATAAACAGAGATACAGGATTCCTAGTGGGTGCATCCCTAATGCTTTTCTGGGTGGACTCCTGGGTGTATACCCAGTGCACCCCCAGGTCCATTCCTAGATGTATCCCCTGGGAGTCCAAATAGGTTCATCTGCCATGCAAGAGAATAGGGTGCTGGCTCCCAGCAATCCAGAAATTTCCCAAGGTCCCAAAAGGTTGCGTCTTCCATTTCTGGAAGCATTTCCATGGGAGGTACACCCATGAGAGCTGAAGAAGCCCCTGAGCTGTACTCCTTGAGGGGGAGGGTGCTGGATCAGGACCATGCACTGTTATCCTGGGGTACACTGAAACTCACCCTTGGGCTTTTGCATGGGGACCTGGCAACATATTTCTCAGACAGCAGCTCTTGCTATGGCCAGGTAGGAGTACACCCTGGGGTGTATTGTTACTCTCTTTAAATATCTCAGATCTTACACTTCTCTTTTTCAAGTCTCAGACGAAAACATAGCAGCCATCCCACAAATCAGCTGTCTAAAAGAAAAAAGCCACATTTAATTACTCCTGATGGGGAACTTATAAATGAAGAACACTTATTAGTGCAATATATTTTTAATTCTGTAGCTTTGAGCTGATCTCTAATAGTGCCAGTAAAGGCTCGGCATAACCTTCGAGTGTGTTTCATTATCATTCAAATGGAAACTGCTGTCTTATGACTGCAGTTCAAAAATACAGTGCATTTTTATAATTCCTAAGTAGGCAATCAAGTGGACATAACACGCGAAATTGTATTCAGTCCTGGCACCAAACGCTGCTTTTTTTGCCTGTGCTGTTCAGTGGATATTAAGGCCTGGGTGCAGCTGACGGCTGGAATTAAATAACAGGGTGATCTTGTAGTCCTCTACTCTGACAACAGCCATGAAAAAATGTAGGCGTTTATGAATTTGGTGATTTTAATTCTACAGTCACCCAAATACTGAATCAGCCTCTCTTCCTTCTCTCCTTTTCCTGCATGAAGGTGGTAGGGCATGGGCAGCAAGTGGCTCTGGATGGAGAAAACATGACCTATGAGACATTCCTCACAATGTGTTATTTGCTGGGAGCTTCAGATGCTGCCTTGTGTTGTCAGCACTGACCTGAGAGCGCCAAAGTCTTCGACTGTTTTCATCCCCTCAGGAAGCTCTCCAAATCTGCAAACCCATTCCCCTAGCTAGTTAGCAGATGGCAAAGACAAAATGAATTCAATCATTTCTCGGTGAGGCTGTTAGTAGCTTGTCAGTTTGGCGACCAAAGAAGCTTTGCCCTGATCCCACTGCTCCATCATTCCCAGGGGAGCATCTTCCACCTTGGGCTTCATTTCATAGGAGAGAGGACCATGAGTGTTTAGCCTGGAAGTCACACAGCATATAAGAAGTTCAGTATTTTCTTGCCTACACTAGATAACTATTAAAAAATGTAGCATTTTCAAGAGCAGTAAAAGAGAATAAGTATTTCAGGGTGAGGCTGGAAGCCAACAAATACTGGGAGGACAGATGTTTCCTTTTTGGTGATAAAAGAATCAATGAATTAAACCAGAGGCTTTCAGATACCAAGCTCATGAACATCTGCAAATATACTGAGGGCTTTTTCAGATACATGTTTTCATCCTATCTGTAGGACATACCTGACACAAATGACTGTTTCTGGGTATCTTGCAATTTTTAATGTATTTATTATTATAGGAGATAAGACGTCTACCCATGACTTGCAGAGAGAACTGATTTACAGAAAGCATCAGCTCTTTAGAGAGACGTATAAGAAGAAGATGCAATTCCTCACATACTGTTGGCACTCTTAAATAAGACCATGGGATTTTGCCCAGGGAAGTTATGAATGCTCCATCGCTGGCGGTGTTCAAGGCCAGGTTGGACATAGCCTTGGGTGACATGGTTTAGTGGGAGGTGTCC
>JASSUY010037275.1:0-10470 GCA_032466535.1 Forpus xanthops
TTGTCCAACGCTCTGTTGAGGCTGGGTTCAGGCTATGGGCAAAGTGGGTGGATTTTTTGGCTTTCCTCTTAAACATGGGCTGTCCAAGGAACCCCAGCACAAGATGGGTAATGAAGGAGCTAGTCTTCCTTTTAAGATTCCTGCCTCTGGCGCATACGAGTATTTGTGTCTCGGTGCCCTGCAGTAATACAACAGAGAAAGCAGCAGGCCTCTACAGGGTGAAACTTATTTGGGGTCAATCAGAGAGCATTTTTCCTAGAAGTTGTCCTTTCCCCTTGTGGGTGCACTGACTCCTGGCTACACCACTAATTTCTGGTCCTCACTGATTAACACACTCTTTGTGTCAACCATTCAGCAGTTTTCAGTCTATCTCACTGTCTGCTCAGCCAGCCCAGTCAGGATCTTCACTTGAGGATCTTATGGGTGTCTTTGTCAACAGCCTCTGAGAAATCAAAATAGACAATATGCTCTGATCTTCCCTCATCTGCCAAGCCACTCATTTCTTTATAGATGGTTATCAATTTAAGCATGCCTTCCCATTTGTGATCCATGCTGACATAAAGTGATTTGCCACACAGTGATCTACCCCTGTGCTAAAAGCAGTCTCACCTTTGCCCAGCACTCACCCCACTGTTGCTAATGCCACCCTGCCTGTAAGCTCTTTGGATGAAATTCATTTGGCTGTCACCTCTTCAAGAGACTTAACGGGAAAGGCTCAACTTTTCTGTCTCTTGGCTATCCTGAAAGCACAGAGGAGTTTCACAAAAACACCCAAAGCCGTATGTGCACAGGTCTTGCTGAGAGGTAGCCTGACCAGCCAAAACCCAGAGCCACTGCCTTCAGCACCTACCTCTTCACCCAAGCAGTCTGTGCCAGGAACTTTGCTCCAGGTCTGTCTTTGACTTGCAGAACTAAGACAACATTGCCCATGTCTGCTTCCACACTGGGAACACAGCCAGCAACACAAAATATGAAACAGAAAAGAAGAAACACCAGCAACCATTTGTTCTGTCTTTATTTACAGGGGAGAGGAGGCCAGCATTTTATCTTGAGAGCTGTCTTGGCTGCTTAAGCCCCAAGATGCCTCACCAGTTCTGCAGGGCTTTGGTTTTTCTTACCTATATGTGGCAGGTACACCCACTCTGACAAAAGCCCTGGCAAAGTCATGACAGAAGCCCAGGAAAGCTTTCCACCACAGACAAGAGCCCGGTATAGCTTCCTGCTTGCACAGCTCTTGTCCTGCCCACGTGGTGGTGGTCTGTGGGTGCAGGGGTGAGGAAGTTGGGTCCTGAGACCATGGGGGCCTATATGACCATGCCTAACCACAGCTCAGACTTGACCAGGGTATAAAGGGAGCTGCACCAGAGGGCATGTGGTTTCAGTCCTCCTCGGAGCAGCAGGTCTGCAGTCAGAGGCTCTCCCTTTGAGTCAGGACACCATCCAGGGGAACTCCTTGAGGTTGAGAGCCTTACCATTTCACATGAGTGATTATGCATTTTAGATCATTGGCCATGAAGTTTAAGATATAGCAGCGTACTGACAAATTGATGTGACGTTCCAAATCTTTAGTTCATATTAGTGGAGTTTTAATTGAGTTTTAACAAATTTTCTTCAGCTTCAATTTATCGGTTCTGTGACATTATGGCTGTACCTAGAATTACCCAGTGCAGCCCCCGATTATGGCAAAGCCAGCATGCCTTGGGAAGAGATAAGGGGATAAAGACAGGAAAGGGGATAAAGGGCTGCCACATGCCCACATCACAGATCAAGAGGGAATGAGGTTGTCCCAGCAGAGGTCATGGCAAGGGAGTATGTGGGGGGTGTGTTTCCTTTCTTGTTCTCTTGTTGAAAATCAGATCTTATCTCACATGGGGCTGGTGAGCAATGGAGCATTGAGCATCTAAGCTTTTAACCATGCAGAATAATAACAATGCTCTGGAAAAGCTGGGAATCACCAAAGGGAGCAAGACTAATCGCCCCTGCTCCAGGCTTCATGGGATGCCTATGAAAGTTTGTTTTCAATGGGGCAAGTCAGACCCAGCAGCATGGGCCAAAGCCTGCCATCCTGTGTCACCCTGGCTGTCACCAAGCATCTGGCCCAGCCCTGCTGCCCCTTGCTCTCCAGGCATCCCCTGACATGCAGACCAATCCCACCAGCGTCTACTGGGACACAGGTGCTGCAGCACTACCAGGTTAATGAAGACTCATCACTTTGTGCCAGGGAGGTCACTTCATGGGCAACCCTGGGGGTGACTGCAGGGACACTGTCCTCCACCAGGATGCAATGAAATGGACAGACTAGATGACAGCATGCTCTGAAAAAAGGGAACAGAAAATTTCTGTGCATCCAGGTTCATGCTACCCAGCTGAGACCTGTGGATGACCCCTATGGGGATCCTGGGCAACCCAGGGACACACTGCTGCCCCTGCTGAGACAGCCTGCTCAGCAGCCACCTTTCATTATCTATTGCTCCTTTCGTTCAGTAGAGGCTGTTTCTCCCCTAACCATATCTTACAGACTCCAAATCCCCCATCTAGAACGAACCTGTTCCCAGTGAGGAATGACAGACACACTTCTGACCTTCTGCAAGCCATTCTCTAGGCTTAGGGTTGACCCTAGGGCTCCACTAGGAGGCCCACCACATACCTGGCCACTGAGCATCAGAGGATGCCGTCCCCACCCAAGCCAAGCACTGATACTGCTGAAGACATGAGCTGCCATGTTCATATGATAACATACCCAGCATCCCCTACTGGGTCCTTGCGGAAAGTGTGACAGCTGACCCACACTGTGGTGGGAAGGGATGTCAGGCACAGAAAGGGATGCTGTTGAGAGACTGAGACCTAGTAGTGCAGAGACAGTCAGAGGAAGTATTACACATCATTCTCCCAGTGGTATTGTGCAGTGCCTGCCAGCCAAACCCAGGCTGCTCAGGCCTGAACACCAGCGGCAGGAGGAGGCAATGCCAGCCGAGGTGCAAAATCCATGCCACACTCAAGTCACCACAGGTCTGTCCTTTCCCTGGGACAGAGATCACTGTGATACTAAAGCACCTGTTGCTCTTCCTTCCTTCATGCCTTTGAGGTGAAGATCCTGCCAGCAACATCTTCCATGACCCTCTTCCCAGTGCCCTCCCAGCAACGCTGAGCCTGGTGAATACCTTATGGCAAGTAATTTTACATTATTCTGCATTTACACAAAAATAGAGCAATTCTATATTTATAGATACTTATAGCCGGTTCCGTGCTAGAAGAGTTGTTGAGCAAGGCCAGGAGCTGTGGACAGTCCAGGCTCCCAAGTAGCCGGCTGATTCTCAGTCAGCATCTCAAACATAAAAAATTAAAGGCATTCATCTCCATCTGGTTTCTTAAATAGATAAGGGGGGAATGAATGAACAGTATGTATAGAGGGGCAGTGTCAGGGCCCAAGCGCCCTCTGCCTCAGCCTCACGCTGCCACTGGGGTCAGTGAGGCCGGCTGCTGGACTCTGAGGGCTGCCGCTGACGGGGAGGAGTGTAGCCATTCAGGTAGCCGTTGCTCTGGCGTTTGCTCAGTCCTCCATTAAGAATATCCTGGATGTGCTGCACAATGAGGTTTATGGCCACTGTGAGCAAAAAGAAGGGAAAGACATGAGGGAGAGATTGCATTAGGATCACTGCAAATAAACTAGGGCCAGTCCAGAGATTATGAACCTGATGTCTCCTTTGCTCCCATCCCCTCCTATTCCATGGTAAGGAGCTGCAACCCTGCCAGGAAGAGCTGCCCAGTGGGACTTCATCCCTCTGCCCCAGCTAACCCAGCACTCAAGCCAGCAACTGGCTGTCTCATTTGAGAATCTTGCCTTGGGAGAAGCATATTTATTTCCCTTTGTGTGGGATAAACCAGGAGTTTGCCTAGAGGCACTGCATGTAGATGGGCACCCACGCTTATTAGAGGAGCACAGACTTCCAGCCAGGAAGGAGCAAAGGGGGAGGATCATCTAAGGGAGGTCATGTATGGTAACAGCACTCTCTTGGGTGACAGTAACTTAAGACACCTCTTGTGGCAGGCTCCACTGCAAATGCACAGCCCAAAGCTGGTAGCCAGAACATAACAGCAGGCTCTGGGTCCACTCACCTTCGTTATCTGCTCCTCTGGGAATGATCACATCAGCATACTTCTTGGTCTGGGAGGAGAGAGAGCACTGTGTTATGGCAAAAGTGGAGACCCGCCAGGCTGTGGCGTTGCCCCTGCTTCCTCGAGCAGGTCCTTCCCCTCCCCCTGCCAAACCCAAACCCTCTGGGAGTTATGTCATTGCCGATAACACATTTTTGGATGCTTTTGTTTGTTTGTTTTCCGCTCTGTGTTTCAAGGGCCATGCTCTGTGCCTTGACTCCATTTTCATGAGCTCATACAAACTGCAGTAAGAGGTCACAAGAGTCACCCTAACAAACCTGAAATAAAAGAGCCTCATGATCACAAAGTTCCAGCAGTTGATGCTTTTAAGAACAACCTATCTGTTGAATCCAGCCAGACTTGGTGCAAGAGTTGGCAGGCCTGGGCATAGCCATGTGGTCTGCTTGTGATGTGGGAAGAAAGTTCTACCAGCATTGCTTGCAAAAGTCTGATTCAGGATACCAGTTCTGACCTATCTTTACCTGTAGGTGCCAGTCTCAAGTTTCCTCCTCTATTTTGTGTCAGCTTTTACAGCTGGCCATTTCCTGACAGCCAAGCTCTACCACCAGAAAAGAAGGCAGCTCCATAGATGAAGAGTTCCACTTTCATACCAAAAATCACCAGCACATGCTGGACCATTTCAGTGCTAGACCACCTGGCCCAGGGCTGAGTTAGGAGCCATAACAGGGCAACAGTGTGAGCTGAGCCTGCTTAACATCTGCCTGCAATTGCTCTGCAGCTGAGTGCACCACCAGGTTAGAAGCAGGAACAGGCTACTGCAAAGATGGTGGGTAGGGACAAGCAGTTGTTTTCTACCCTGCTTGTTTCACATCTCATCCTCCTACAGACTCTTCAACAGAAGAGACTGATGCACCATCTGCTGCTTTGCAAACCTGCAGCTTTACCTTGCTGGGGACTTGTAAGGAAGGGAGGCACCTAACTGGACCTGCCTTTCAGGAAAAGCTTTTCGGCTATTACCAGGATTTGGATGTTGGTCCCCAGAGCCACAGTTGAGCAAGACAGATAAAAAGGTACTGCTGGGGGGGCAGGAAAAGATCTTGTAAGCACAGAGCAGATCAGCCCCTCTTACAGGAAAGGGCAGAGCTGGCCACCTAGACAGGCATAGAGATGCTTCTGAGGCTGACAACCCAGGTTCCATTTTTGCCTGTAGTGCTGGCCAGCAGTTCTCAGGCTGCAGGACTCTGCTCCTTCTTATTCCGCCTCCAGAATAAGAAGAAAATCCTCATATAACTACCACATCTGCTTGAAAAGCCTTGAGAACCAAGGCACAGGCTCCTCTGCATGAGAGCCAAGAGAGGTGTGTAATGTCTAATCCTGCAGACGTGCTATTTCACCTGCAAGTTCTGCACGACTGCAGTGGTGTCCCACAAGCAAAGTTCCTGTCTGCTAGGGAGCCTTGCCTCACTTTTCAGTCCCAAAGTAGCTTCCTTTCTCCAGGCAGACCTTGCAACGCTAGCCCAGAGCAAGGTATGTGTGCTCTACAACTTGGCCTCTCACCAGCCAGGAAATGCAACCTGCAAGGCCACATCCTGCAGCACAGAGCACGGGAAGAAGCTCCCTTGCTCTCCCAAGTGCCCGGCCAGCAAGAAGCCAGAAAGACTCCAGGGTGAAAAGGGCAGGCAGGACAGCCCAAAACAGGAGGCAGACATAGCAGACACTGCCTGTGCCAGGGATCTCCCCTGGCTAGATACAGCCAAGGATCTTCCCTCCTGGCTGGCATCTGCTGGGCTGCCTGGTGTTAGTTTATCAGACTCTGTGCAGGGAGGGGTTTATTTTGCCATACAGGCCTTCCCCACAGGGGAGCGTGAGCTTACCAGGAAAGCGGTGTCTGTATAAATAGTCCCCATCTTGCCTTGTCTCAGCCAGCACTAGCAGCCCTATTTTTGCCAGTGCCTGCAGGGAGGGATGAAGGTGAGACAGGCTGACCTGAGCTCTGGGACACAAAATGCTCCCGTCTGAAGAGCTGGCCACTGTATAAGGTATTTCTGGCAGACTCCTGTGGGTGTCACTCCTCTTACTTACTGGCAAACAGAACTCTTCAAAGGCAGGCTTGACGAAGGTGATGTACTGAGATAAGATCTGCTCGAGGTCCCTGCCTCGCTCACTGATATCTCGTAGCACTGCAGGGAAGATGCAAGGCATAGTCAGGAGCTGAGACATTAATTACTCCATCCCCCTTCCCTTTGGCCAGCCATACATGTATTTTGCCAGAGGTCTTTATTCCTGGAAACCGCTGCCCACATGTTCAAGCACACCTCACTCCTGCTATATGCTCCCAGGCTTTCCTGGGAGCCAAGAGCTGGCTGACATAAGGGCTTTTCTTGTTCTCCCTATCTTCTTAGCTCTGTAAGCACATTTGAGCTGTAACCACAGCTGCTATCCCAGTCTTGACTATTCCCAGCAGTCCCTGCAACCCTCCTATCACTCCTTTGGCCAAAAGGCATTTAGGGCCATTTCCCCAAGTCGATCCGGTAAAGAGGTGCCCAAAGAATAAAAAAGTAGTGGACTTCACTCATACACATATTAAGGCACAGTTTAACTCAGGTGTGCAGTGTAAAACTTGCCCACCTACCCAGCTCTGCCAGGCTGCTTGTGCTGCTCCCAGCTGAGTAGGATGGGGGTGGTGCCTGGAGGAAGCCCAGAGAGTAAGCTGGCCTCCTGCTTTTTCTGCCGTTTGGGCCTTACACCCTGCTTGCGTTAGGTATTTGGGGCATTGCCATACCCAGTCTGAAGCCACTTCAACATGAACAAGCGTCCCAGTTCAGTGGGAATTCAGCCCATGGATAAGAGCCAAAACTGCTATGCTGTGGCAAAGCAGATGGCTCTTGGCTTTCCCCAGGGGGCTGGCTTCTCCCCAGCACACCTGGCACTGGGTTTGGAGTGAACCTTTTCCACATGCCAAGGCAGAGCCAAGCCACAGCACTACTAGCCTGTGCGACCTGCTCAGCAGCCATTGGCCATGTGCTTGCAGGGCTAGGACAGTGCTGGTTTGGCACCATTCCTGTGGTTCTGTTTGTCCTCAGCCAGCAGCTTTGCAGTGTGCTCTTTTACAGCTCCTAGCGGAGGAGGTGATGGAGGAAAGAAAGTACTGGCAGCAGGATGTGTGCCAGCTCCAGGAATGGCTTAGCTCAGCCCAGGCTGCTCTAGACAGCTCCTTGCCTTCTCCAGAGAGCTGGAACAAGCTCCAGCTCAAACAATACAGAAAAACAGGCAAAGAAACTAAACCAGAAAGACTTTTGTTTCCCAGGTCCCACATCCTGTTTGTTGGCTGCTCTGAGGCAGGGAAGGAGCACAGCAAAGGCATATTTACAGCAAACCCAGCCTGGCATGGCATGCTCAAGGTCTGTGAACTGCATAAGGATGAGTGTTCACCTTGCAGGGGCTGGGCCTGACAGGCAAAGCTCTCCTGCCTGCTCCTAGGCAGATCACAGCAGGGCAAATCACCCTCACACACAAACACGAGTCAAGCACCTATTGTCTTGCACCTGACTCAAAGCAACAGGTTCCAGCAACCCAGGATAAGACCACTCACCCTATCTGGAAGTATCACCCTCTACTTTCAGGGCAGGCAAATGTCCCAAGGACAGATTGGCACCATGCAGAACCAGCAGGCAGACATCTCTCAGATCAGGTCCAAAACATGTGCAATGACTTGTCTTTGTTTTACAGAAGCCGACTGAGGACAGAGCAGTGAAGGGTTCTCAGACAGAATCAGATTTGCATGGCTCAGCCTGTTTGAGGCACCCAACAGACTTAGCCCCTTGTCCTATGGTAGCAGTGCTTTTCCTGGGAGAGGCGCAGAGATGGGGACAGTGCAAGTTACATGTACAGAACCACAGCACTACTGATTAACCAAGCTGTCAGCTACATTTGCAGGAATCTCATCTGCTGCTGCCTAGTTGAAAAGCCCATTGCTGCAACTCTTCAGGACTTCCAAGACAGCAAGATGATTCAGGGCCATGTCACAAGATCCTGACTTTTGCTACGAACTGCCTCCAGCTACATTCCAGGGATGCAGTTACAGCTTCAGCACCTCAAATGCAGGTTTTCCTTTCTCTGAAATGTCAGGGAGATACAGTAAACAGATTTACTGCTGCAAGGGTCCTACCAACTGCTAACAGCAAGCCAGGTCAATTCCCTACCGGGAGGCCAATGAGTTGCCCTAACTGGTAAATACCAGCACCTCAACCAGGCTAGCTGCCCCTTTTAAAAGCTTTAGCAATTGATGGTGGGTGAGAGAAATACCTAAGAATAGTCTGGGCCCAGGCAGACCCTCTCCAACAGCTGCAGCACAACTAGGTTTACCTCTGTATTGTGATCAACAGCTGGATAGTCTCAGCTCTCAGATCTTGGATGCAATTTCAACCAGTTTTCATACCCTGAGTTCATGCTTCTATACCAAGTCCAAAGTGACTGAACCATGCACTCCAGAGTATAGCTGGGATGCACACATGGTCATGTTGCACTGCAAGTGCACATGCAACACCTTTCCGCCAGACAGCTGATCCAGGGCACTGCCAAAATTGTTGTAACTTGAGATCTGAGTTGTATGTTACAGGAATTGCTATGGCAGGGCCGTCTTCTTGCTAGCCAGGCTGGGAGCAAGGGAAGGAGTTCATTGAAATATTAAAGCCTATAACCTGGCCCAAAGGGAGCAGGGGTGAAGATTGTAATGAATAAACCTTTAAATCATTGTAACACATAATTTAAGTTGCATGTTATAGGAATTACTATAGCAGGAGGCACCTGAACCAATGGAGGACAAGCCTTACAAGAAGCTGTGCAAGTGCAGCAGTGACCCAACCTGAATTGGTTTTTGCCCAGTAACTCCATGCAACACACCACCTCTTGTCCCAAGTGATCACAGTAACAGATTCATCCCAAAGTAATGGACTAAATGAACTCAATGGACATTTGCAGCTATTTTATAAGGGCAGTCCATAAACAAAGGGAATTATATCTGTGCATTATATTAAAGAATGGGAAGAGGTGTGGTGGGCAGTCACAATGCACTGGATAATGTAGGACCTAAGCATGACACAAATGGTACAAAATAAGGGGTGGAGAATATGCTGGCTTTGGCCGAGATAGAGTTAATTTTCCTCCGAGTAGCTAGTATGAGGCTATGTTTTGGATTTGTGCTGAAAGCAGAGTTGATAACACAGGGATATTTTTGTTACTGCTGAGCAGTCCTTACACAGAGTCAAGGCCTTTTCTGCTTCTCACACAATGCTACCAGCAAGTAGGCTGGGGGTGCACAAGAAGTTGGGAGGGGGCACAGCCAATACATCTGATCCCAACTGACACAAGGGATATTCCATACCAACTAGGGAAAAAGGAAGAAGCCAGGGAGGGCTGGGGGGGGGAAGGTGACAGATGACAGGACATGGCATTCAGAATTATGGCATTTGTCTTCCCAAGTAATGCAAGTGTGAATGAGCACTCCTTTCCTGAGGACAGCTGAACACTTGCCTGCCAATGGGAAGTAGTGAGTGGATTCCCTGGTTTGCTTTGCTCACACACACAGCTTTTTACTTATCAAATTGTCTTTATCTCAGCCCATGAGTTTTCTCACTGTTACTCTTCCAGTTTTCTTCCCTATCCTGCTGGGAGGGTAGAGACAGCAAGTGGCTGGGTGATGCTTAGTTGCCAGCTGGAGTTAAACCAGAGCAGTGTGCTACCCAGTGACTGCGTGTGAACCCAAGTTCTTCTACAGCACAGTCTGCTTAAGGGATAAGGCTCACCACTGAAGGATCTTGCAAATGTCTATCTCCTAACACATCTCCCTGCAATGACTGTGCAGTCACCTCCCTGGAAGAGTCATGCAAGAACACTGGGCAAGGTCCAAGAGGATGTGTAAAAAGGAGCTTCTAATCAGTACTGATTACATCCAGCAGCAGGCTGTGTATCTGTCTCACAGACAAGGGCAGGCAGGCAGGCAGGCAGAAGGAGCAAGGAGGTAGCTGGTCTCTTCTCTCAAGTAGCAAGTGACAGGACAAGAAGAAACAGCCTCAAAATGTGCCAGGGGAGGTTTAGACTGGATATTAGGAAAAAAATTCTTCGCTGAAAAGTCAGCCATTGGAACAGACTGCCTAGGGCAATGAATCACCATCCCTGGAAGCGTTCAAAATGTGTACCTGAGGCTATTAGTGACATGGTTTAGTGGTGGTCTTGCCACTCCTGGGGTAACAGTTTGACTTTATGATCATAGAATCACAGAATCATAGAATAGTTAGGGTTGGAAAGGACCTTAAGATCATCTAGTTCCAACCCACCTGCCATGGGCAGGGACAC
>JASSUY010037275.1:10570-35074 GCA_032466535.1 Forpus xanthops
CCTTTGACCTGCTGGTCACACTCCTTTTGATGCAGCCCAGGATACGGTTGGCTTTCTGGGCTGCAAGAGCACACTGCAGCCAGCTCATGTTCATTTTCTCATCGACCAACACCCCCATGTCCTTCTCCGCAGGGGTGCTCTGAATCTCTTCTCTGCCCAACCTGCAGCTGTGCCTGGGATTGCTCTGACCCAGGTGCAGGGCCTTGTACTTGTCATGGTTAAACTTCAGCAGGTTGGCATAAACCCACCTCACAAGCATGTCAAGGTCCCTCTGGATGGCATTCCTTCCAGTGTATCAACCGAATCACACAGCTTGGTGTCATCAGCAAACTTTCTGAGGGTGCACTCAATCCCACTGTCCACATCACTGACAAAGATGTTGAACAAGACCAGTCCTAACACCGATCCCTGAGGGACACCACTCGTTAATGGCCTCCAGCTGGACAATGAGCCATTGAGCACAACTCTTTGCGTGCGGCCATCCAGCCAGTTCTTTATCCACCAAGTGGTCCACCTATCAAATTGATGTCTCTCCAACTTAGAGACAAGGATGTCATGTGAAATAGTGTCAAACGCTTTGCACAAGTTCAGGTAGATGACATCAACTGCCCTACCCCTGTCAATCAGTTGTTAAGTCTTTTCCAACCTAGTTGATTCTATAATTCTAAGACTAGTTCTGTAGCAGAGTGGAACAGCCCCAAGCACACAAGCAGTTCCAGGCTAACACACTGAGACATGCTCCTCTCATCACAGCATAGAGGTCTGGACTGTACCTCTCCTAAGTCATCTTCTGCATACCCAGACACCCTATGGAGGCAGTTGGAACCGGGCAGGAGCAGGGACAGTTCAGAGAAAAACAAATTCTGCCCCAAGAATCCCCAAATGCTTTCTTAGTCATCTAGAGAGACTTAGATGGCTACATCAGTGAGCCCACTCATAAAGGCTACTTTGAAATGAACAGCATTTCAAGACACACAGATCCTGCACAGCTGGAGCCCCTCCTATGTCAGCTGCAATCCATAGCCAAGCCAAGCTGGACATGGAGTGTCCCAGAGAGGGATATTCTGGTTTCTAGAGCTCTTTGCTCACAAAAGCCATCACATCAGTGCCTCCCACAAACAGGCTCCATGCTGCACTGATTGTGCTTGCACAGACTGAAAAAAATGAACAACCAGACTCCCTGTTTATATCATCATCTACAGTGGACAACCTCACACCCAAACGCATCTTTAGAGCACATCCATATCTCAGGTCCTGAGCAGATCTATCAGGCACTGCCTTCTGACTGAACTCCTGAGATGCTCTGCCTTGTCCATTGCACCCCTCCCTGCTGGTAAGTGCTGACTGTAGCTGCTATTCAGACGATGACGCAGAGCTGGTGCCACAGGGTCATACAAGGACACAGCATGCTCAGTAGTCACTGTCCCTGCTCCACAAGGCATGTTTGGGCCTCACCTCTGCGGGACAGCCGGGTATCCGCATCCGTGTCCACAAAAAGCTTCATGCGGAACAGATCCCGCACCTCCTGGCTGTAGAAGGCAAGGATGCCTTCGAAGAGCACCACGTCGGCAGGGTAGACAGTCACCGTCTCTTCTTTCCTAACAGGAGGAGGGAGAGTCAAAATATGCTGGTAGGGGGAAACAAACCAAGAGAGGTGGGGGAAACAGTGGCACTCCTAGGCACTGCTCCAACCCTGGGACATCACTGCTGCACCAGGGGGGTGACCAAGGAGAGGGCAGACCTACCCCACCTCAGTGAAGGGAGTCCAAGGCATACGTACACTTCCTAGGACAAACAGCAGAGCAGGAAGCAGACCAGCTCTTCTCCCCCTACCTTGGTCAGCTGCTGCTTGCAAGTGCTACGTGTCAAGCCATGAAGCCCAGAAAGCCTACACATGGGGCTTCACTCATGGGAACCTGCAAGAGCCAGCTCTGCTCCTCTGGCAGCCAGGCAGCACTCCCCTGACACCACAGTGCTTCTGTGTGAAATGGAGCAGAGTCACGCTGTTCACAACCAATACAGGCATGCAAAACAAGCTGAACACATGCAAGGGAAGAGTTACAGGAGCAACTCCTGTACTGTTGCTCTCCTCCTTTCCTGGCAGTGCCAGGCTGTTTGAGCATGGAATACTTGTTAAAGCAACAAACAGTTTGTGAGGAGAGAAACTGCTGGTGGAAGAAGAAAAGAGGGACTATACCCCCCCCAAACTCTGTTGACACCTATAGGTTGCTGGATGCCACTGCTTGGCTGCACAGTTTTCCAGACCCTCAGACTGCACCTGTATCTGCCCTGGATCCTCTAACCAAGAGGTCTAGAGAAGTTAGGACTGAAACTTTGACTTGGAACATTAGGTGCCTAACAATGGGGGCAAGCAGAGGGGTAGGTGGTTTGGGTTTGCAGGACTGCGTACTGCGCCACAGGGTGTTAGCAGCAGCACAGCAAGGCAGGAGCAGCTGTTGGACCTGGAGTGGGAGACAAAGTCATAGACAGGAATCTGGACCGTCTTCCCTTCTGTTATCTCTTTGAGAGTTTTCACAATCAGCTCGTTGTCAAAGGCATCTGAGGAGAGAGGAAACATTATCTGAGGCAGTTTTCTAACCCCTCCCACCCACCAGACACTGAGTTTAACCTAGCCAGAGCCACTGGCACTCTACACTGGATACAGACAAACACACAGACAAGGAAGAAAAGCCCTGCACATCCCCATGGACATAGCAAGGTGAAGGTCTCCCAGAGCCCCTGGGTATTCGCTGTCACTGCTTTGCACTAGCCTGGGATCTGGCCTGCAGAGATCAATACCGCCCTTGTGTGGTGGTACGGCTGCCCAGGCTCAGGAAGGCATCTCCTCCAGGGCTCCAGCCCTCAGAGAGACTGGAGCAGTGTTTCAGCCTTGAGTCACTGGACAGATAGAGCTCTGTCTGCACAGTGCTTGCTGTCTCTGGCCATTGTCCTATGGCGATGCAGGGACAGCAGCTCTGGTATTTCCCCACCAAGCCCTGAAATGGTACAAAAAGCCCCTGTTGTAGTAACAGGGCACAGCCCCCTCAGTGGAGGGGGTTGTAGAGCAAAGACTGTTCCTTCCATGAAGGAGGGACACAGAGCTGCTGGCTCCAGGGGCGGTACCAGACCCGATCTCCCTGGTCCCAACTCAGTTGCACCAGAAAGGTTTTCAAACTGACGGATGTTTTTGCAGGGAGGAGGATCTCAAGGAGTTTTGAGAGTTCACAACCTGCCCTTTCTCATCCCAAGCACTCCACCCCACAGGCACTTTCCTTCCCAGGAGAGACAGAGCCTGTACTGTAGGGAACACACATGGCCCCCAGCCACCCTGCCGGGGTGAAACCCTTCACAACAGCTCAACTAAGTCTCCCACTCATGCCCCATGTGGAGACAGGGTCCCAGTGTCCACATAAGACTTTGCTGGTGAAGCAAGGGGTCCTGCTCCAGCCCTCCCCCACCACTGCACGGCAGAGCCACAGTGCTGCTCTCCATTCATTCACCTGGGTGGTCAAAATTGAACTGGCCTTTGAGTGCTTTGGATTTCTGCTCTGAGGTGAGGACCCGGTAGAAGCTGTCTTGGCTCACGATTACCACCTGCTTCTGGCGGTAGTCCACCTCGTTCTGGCCCAGCAGCTGGACAATCTTGGAGCATACTGAGGACTGGGAAAAGAATAGCAAAGGAGGCAAGTCAGTGGCAAGTGGTATCCAAGGCATGCAGAGGGAGGATGCCCCCAGGTAACAGCTATTTCTGGGTGTATGAGACACTGCTTGTGGGACCTCCAGCTGAGAGTCTGTGGTACCCTCAACCACACAGCCCAAAGCTATTGAGAGAAAGTGCTACAGAGGCATCAACATGGTGTCCTTCAGTGTCAACGCAGCACTTGTTTTGTTCCCTGCCTCCCTCTCCTCCATCCCTATGGCCTGCCCACAGCTCTTACTCTGGGCACAAACGGCAGCAGAAAACCAGTCAGCCACTGCTTGGGTTCTGCTACATCCCCACGGGCCCCATGGCCAGCTTCAGCCTGGCCAGCAGCTCCGCAGGGAGCAGAGCTGCATGCGGTACCAGGGCTGATACTCCTCCCTGGGAGGCAGCCTTAGCATTCTTTCCTCCAGTGCTCGTGCAGGCCAGAAACCCCACCACAGCATGGGCAGGGAGGGAAAGAGTCCTCACAGAGGGAAAGCCAGATTTTTTTTTAGATGCTAAACAAAGCTCAGGGTGAAAAGACAACAGAAAAAGAGCCACCAGACTATATCAGGGATCTCTGCCACAGCTGCCAGGGCTGGGAGGAGCAGTCTTGAGCATATCCTGGTGCCTCTTGGCACAACGAGACTAAGGACACTGCAGAGCCACGTGGCTCTGGCTGCCGGTGCAAGATCCCCAGGAGCACTGCTGGCACAGGGACTGGCACCTCTCATATCACAAGGAGCAGACTGGGTGCCGGTGGGCTGGCATCAACACTGTGCTGGCACTTGCAGCAGGCACAAGCTGAAGGTCATGCTGGACCCCACCACCACAACAAGAACAGAGCCTGTGGGACAAATCCCAAAGCCTGCTTCAATCCCTTCTCCTTAGGCAAACAACTCCTTGGCCACTGTACAACACAGGGGTGTTGACCGCATCACTAACTGGCAGCCAGCATGCCTGCCCTGGCCAGCGAGACTTGCCTGCGTGAGCCCTGTGTGTCAGCCCCACTCCTGCCCCACAGCATCCACTGTTCAAGGAGAAGCAGGTGCTCCTGGTGCCAAACTGAGCTGCTTCACCTCATGAAATTTTACTTGCTTGCAGATGCTCAATTGAGAAGCTCCTGGTCTTGATCACCACACTGCTGAGCTCTCTGATTTGCAAAGAGAAGTTTGCTTGCCCCAGCCTGCTAGTGGCTCCTTCTGTGCTCCCACTTCCCTGCTGGCTTAACCATCTGCTTTGTACCTGGCTGACAACCTTCAGATTGACAACCTTCAGCAGAGCTGAAGACAGCGGTGGTGAAAGGGATCAGGGAGAAGAATGCATGCCTGGCAGAGGAGGTCACCCCAGCAAGCAGAGGGCAATGCTGTTTGCCTGAGAAGCTGGAAGATTTGATGGCATTCCTGTCCCTGGAGACTGTCCCTTCCCCTACAGGCCAGGCTGACCTGACTTGGCTGTGACCACTGTGCTGTGAGTCAGGCCCAGCCTGGCTGGTGAGCCTCCACACACAGCACTGCTGCATAGTGAACTGGCCCAGGCTGCCCAGTAGCAGTCCTTATGGTGCTGGCCACAAATTCAGGTTTCAGGTCAGGGATGGGGTCCCCTGAGCATCCCACCTTCTTTTCCTGCCTCTCACAGGTGGCAAGTTATGCTTCCTGAGCCACATCAGGAAGCCCTGCCCTGCAGCAAGCTGCTACCACCCAGAACAAAGCAGTGCAAGTCAGTGCCAGTCACTCACCCTTCAGCATGCGCAGACACAAAGCCAGAACCCATTCTCCATTTCCTTTGTTTTTTCACTCCCCACATCGTTCTCCAGCCTGCGTCAGCCCTATTGCTTATCCAGCTGTATCCCATAGGTTTTTCAAAAACAGGGAACAGGGAGTGCACAATGCCTGTCCTCCACTTTTCCTCCCTGCTCTGTCCTGCACACACTGCTGCCTTCAGATGCTGCCTGTGCAGCTGGGAGATACATTGCATCAGGGCTCAGCCTTGGCCGCAGTCACTGACACCAAATTTACCATAGCCATTGTAACAAATCACCTCCCAGCACAAGCACCCAGACAGATCCCCAGCCTGTACATCAGCAGGCTCCATACGTATCCGTAGTAGAAATCACCTTCCCCAGCCCAAAAGAAGCAGGGCCCCTTTACTTTGGATCAGTGAAAGCAATACACCAGTTGCACACTCACTCTCCCCTTGGACTTCAGCATAAAGATGGAAAATAAAATCATCTGAGGGCATCAGACAGTTCCTGCCAGTCCTTCTTCTGCCTTATGCACACTAATCTCTGGTCTACTGATATTGGAAAGTTGGGAGAGGAGGGAGGGGAAGAAGGAAAGTCCCCATCAACTCTGAAACATCACCCTCCTGTTTCATACCCCACAACTTAACATACTCAGTGGTGAGAAAAACACAAGCAGAAAGTAGCCCCCAGCTGCTGGAGACAGGAGTATATCTTCCCACTGGGGCCCAGGACAAGGACTGGACCATGTCCTGGCTGCATTTACCATTCAGTGCTTTATGGTGGCCAAGTGACTCCTGCGAAAGCATCCAGGCAGATGCTATAGACCCTTCTCTTTTCTCTGGTGGTCTTTGGCCACCTATCAGAAGCAGTGGAGAAAGATGATCACAAGGACATCCTGCTCTCAGGGCTGAGCTCAAGTTCCTCATACTGTGCTGCCCAGCTAGGTAGAGATGTCACCTCTGGGCTCTGAGAAGAAGCCTATGTCACCCTGGTCCCATAGAAGGTGTGGGCCAGGGCACTTAAGTACAGCAGGACATAGGAACAGTGGGGACACGGCATGTTCCTCCAACCCAAGGGTTACATTCAGCTTGCCTTAGTGGGGCAGCAAACCTCAGCAAGATCTATGCGAAGAAGGTGTTTTTGCCTTTCCTCACAATCATTTGCGATGCAAACAAGAATGGCTCATGGGGGGCATTCCTTGATGCAAGTCTGAATACCTCCTACACCTGGACAGGCATTTTTTTCCCCTTGGTTGATAAGCACCCTATGTTGAGGAAATAAATCCAGAAACACAGAGGTTACAAATTCCCCTACACAGTGGGTACAAAACTTTCCGGTCTTAGGAAGTGTCCCTCTAAATGAATAATGCATGTCCCCTCCTTAAACCCCCTTCTCCCAAACCAGTAACACATACATACATGTGTTCGATGTTAATCAGAAGTGTGAAAAATCCACTAATAACTGGAAATGATAGCAGTTATGCTCTCAGGAGGCCTAACAATGCTCTGAAAGACCAAGACATGAGTGCGAAGTCAGCCTCACTCAGACCTTTCCCCGGATCTACACTGGGCACACCTCACCATGACCCAAAGTGAATACCAATGGCGATTCAGCTGCAGCACACTCCCAGCAACAGGTTGCTTTCTTAAGCATAAGCTTTCCCCTCCTCCAGAGCTTGTTTAAAACTGAATATAGACAGAACACAAGAACCTCAAAGCCTCCATGGTTGCCAAGTGGACCCTTCCCATGTTAGCCACATAAAACCAAAGCAGGCCTTCCCAAGCATGCAGGCAGAGAGCCCTGGTCCCTCTGCCATCATTCATTACTTTCCACTGAGGGGAAGCTTGGCTCCAGGCTTAAGCCAACTGGCTGCAACCCACTGAGCTGCACTCCCCCAGACTTTGCACTTGAGCTGCTCCCTGGGAAAACTGCAAACCAACCCACACCACACACAGATGGTTGATAGAGAGGTATCTACACAGCACAAGAAGAGAGTTCAGAGATGTTATTCCTGAGATGAAACAGCTGCAACTCCTCTTGCAAGACTCCTCTAAAGCAAGCACACAAATAACCAGTGTTGAAGGAAGAAGTACAGCTTTATTCTGCTTGGAAGACACAGAAGGTATCTGGGGAAGAACTCCAGCATGTTTTCCCAGGAGAGAAGTGGTGCACAGGGGAAGAAACTCTACAGATGGTTATTTGCAGCCCTACCCCTGACATTTATTTCAAAGATATTCATTACATTACATATTTAATTCATATTTACTCATGGCCTATAGCTGGCTGCTCAGATATTCTTCAGGAGTTGACTGATTTCCCACTCAGACTATCCCACAATCCCTTTTGGCTAGCTCTTATGAATCAGAGAATTAGCACTTCAGATGGGTATTAGAGAGAAAGCTGATGGACAATGCTACAGGTAACCATCGTGGAAAGGTTTCCGGCAGGAAACAGCTGATGCTTGCAGCCCCTGGTTTGCTGCAGCAGATAGGGCAGTATCACTATTTCTGCTCCAGCTGGTAAGGCCTGTCCTGGGCTAGGAGGGATCCATATGTCTCATGCATGTTGAATACACTAAAACCTACTTGCTGAAAGCAGTCCATCTATCCCCAAGGAGCCTCGCACTGCAGAGGAATGGCTACACCTAGTTGCTTGCTAGGGTCACAATACAGCAGCAGGGAGGACCCCCCATCCTCCCTATGCCAGATAAAGTGAATCCAGCCCTAAAGGAATACTGAAGGTGCCAGCACCCCCAGAAGCAGGTAAAGGGAGAAGAACTGTGCCAGAAGAAAGACCTACCAGGAAAGGCATGTGCTGTGTTCCACTGTGGAAGGAAGAGAGGCACTGCTGCAAGCTGCTTACCCTGAGCCAAGATGCTGCTAACCACGAGGACAGTCCTCTCCAACAGGGTAATGCCCTTGGCCCACAATAAATGCTACAGCCAAGAGCAAGGATAGACTGCAGCAGTTACATCTCACCTCTGATCAGGGAGAGAAGCTCAGAGGTTCTCTCAAGGGATGCCACTGCCTTAATCCCCTTTCCTTTAGGATCTGCAGGTCAGCAGACTTGACAGGGGCTGTCATCAGCTTTTTACCCACATACAATCATAGAATAGTTAGGGTTGGAAAGGACCTTAAGATCATCTAGTTCCAACCCCCCTGCCATAGGCAGGGACACCTCCCACTAAACCATGCCACCCAAGGCTATGTCCAACGTGGCCTTGAACACCACCAGTGATGGAGCACTCACAACTTCCCTGGGCAACCCATTCCAGTGCCTCACCACCCTTACAGCAAATAACTTCCTTCTTATATCCAATCTAAATTTCCCCTGTTGAAGTTTTAACCCGTTACCCCTTGTCCTGTTGCTACAGTCCCTCATGAAGAGTCCCTCCCCAGCGTCCCTATAGGCCCCCTTCAGATATTGGAAGGCTGCTATGAGGTCTCCATGCAGCCTTCTATTCTCCCAGTTGAGATGTCCTCATCACATGCTTGTGTATAAAAGTCTCCTGTTTGGGGATCTGACAGATTCTCCCTAAGGTCACATGAGGGGCTGCTGGGATTACTTGTTGCATTTCTCTGAGGTCCCCTGCAGTATGGTTCCCTTTCCAGGCATCACAGGGGACTTTCACTCAATTGGGTCCCTGAAATCAGGAGCCACGGTAGTGCTGCCCTTCCCTCCAGCTTACCTCCTGCAGCACAGTAGTTATAGATTTTGGTTTCATCTTGTAAGATTATGTTAATTATAGAGTATTAGGAAGTGCTTTGTGGACTGGGGTGATACACAGAATAGATGCCAAATTGGGAAGGGACATAGAGTATCTATTAAATGTCTGCTTGCAACTGTAGAGAGCTGGTTCGTGACCCACACAATCCTTTCCAGTCCTAATGGAGCACATCCGCATGGCAGCACTGGGACTGGAAACTTGCTATTGTACCAAAAGCCTGGGCCTCCACCCAGAGCTCTGCCAGGCAGGTTCACCATTCTTGTGTTTCCCTTTGTAAGCCACAGGCCAAGCAGTCTAGGACAGGGATAGCCACGTTTCTGTTCACTCACCCTGGGATACTGTGCATGCAATCAGCACTCCTGGGCTGGAGCACAAACAGGCACACAACACTGAGGACATGAACACAGATTACATGTAGGGAAATAAAAAAAAAAAAAAACACTAACACAATCTCTCCCAATCAGCTGGATTTAGGTACAGGATATTTTTCTATAGCCTCTGCTGCAAACTCCATAGCCTTGAGTAGGCTAAGTCCACAGGACTACTATAAGCAGGCTCCATAACAAAGTTACACATATTCATTCAGTAACAGGAAAGGGCTGACCCATCAAACGTCCTGTGTATAAATCTGATCAAGGGCTGGCACAAAATAATGTTCTACTAGAAAGTTTGACGAGCCTCTAGCGCACATTGACACCCGTGTTTAATAAGTCAGACCTTGTGATGCAGGGTTCCTGCCAGCCACAAAACAAATGTCACCAGGAAATGGTGCTGAACTGACTCAGGACTGCTGCAATCTCTGCTAGTCCCCCTCCATGGCTCCCCTAGGGTCACTGCAGGGTCTCCCTTAGGCTTCTTGCCTGGCATCCAGGTGGTGACAATGTGGCAATGGACCCCAGGCTTCTGTGAGGGACTTCAGCCCTTGCAAGTATAAGGGAGAGAGCTCTGTCATGCAAGAAGCGCCATGTGGAGAGGGAACTGCCTCCTGCTGTATGTACTGCAGCTGGAGCTATGCTTCCCTGGGGATGAACACTCTGGCTGTCCCACCCTGGCTGGGTGATATCAGCCTTCTAACTCACCCATCTGGGCAGACAGCTCAGACTCAGCATTTTAAGTGTTTAAAGCAAAAGTGCTAACAGATTAACAGTGAAGAATATACCTGGCTGAACACATGCTAAAATTCTGATGCTCTGCAGTCTGAAAGTGCTCAGGCTGCATGGTCAAACAGGCATTTCCAACTTTATGCTCTAATGCAAGATCCAAATGACGCAGCCACTGGGCCACAGTCGCACCAATATTCAGCCCTCACCAGCCTGAGGGCTGGGTAGCCAACAAAAGCACTTGCAAATCTGTATTTTCTTACAAACTCCTGTTGAAAAGTAGCAATTGGCATGCTGCTTTGCAGCACATGGGGAGAATCCATTAATGCATTAGCCCAAGTTTGAAGAGCTCTCCCCACCTTTGCAACCACCCCATCACCATATGTTTCCACTGCCACTCCAGCACTGCCAGCAGAGCTGCAAGGTACCAGGAGCCAAGATGAAATGAGGACACGTGAAGAACCTAAGAAGGTATCCCAACTCTTTACAGCATATCTCTGTAGTCACTTTGCTGTCTTTTCCTCCAGCCCGCAGCCTGGCTGCCTGCCTTGCATGCTGCAGTCTTTGGTAGTCAGGAATCTCTTGTGGGAGGAAGGGAAGAAGGTGTTAGCACAAAGACCATGGGTATAAAAAGGAAACAAGAACTTTAGCAGAGCACTTGAAAGCACACGGGATGAAAGAAAATGCTACAATCAACCTAGGGAATCCCTCTAAGGAAATGAAGCAGTTTCAGTTCTCTCCAGCTTTGACACAGGTTGGGGTCTTAATGCTATGTCATCTCCTCCCCGTCAAGAGACAGCAGCAAGCTTTGCCTGAGCTGCACAGTGCTTGTATTTCAGGGAACAGTGAGAGAAATGCTGCCTCCCAGCAGGCTTTGTGAAGAACCTGTTCCAGCTGAGCAGACACAAAACAGCCACCATGCAGCTGACTGCCCTCATAGAGGCTGCAGCATCACAGCCTTCCCAAGACCTCTGTGGCTCCCCACTTTTGCTCCCAATACAGTCCCGCTTCCTTCTAAGAGCCAAAAAACAGGACAGCACTTAGGCTTCTACCTCCTATTTGAGTACCAAAAGTTGCTCAAGCCTCTTTTGCTCACCCAGGAACAGCAATTAGCCTTTGGATTTGAGTTCTCACCAATCTGCCTTTAAGAAATACCAGCCGAACACTTCCCCCAGCCTCTCAGGGAATAATGCCACTTTGGATGCCAGCTTCCCCAGAGCACCACACAAGTTGTGGCAAGCTACACGGGATCCCTTCCTTCCACAGCCTGACTGTGCTGGTACATTGAGAGGGATGGGGAAGGACTGTGGAGCCTCTTCCCCACCATAGTCTTAAAAGCAGTAGTGGGAAGTGCTGGGGGACCACGGAAGGCAAAAGCCCTCTGTTATCCTCTGGTGTGTTGCCAAAGGGGTGTGTTATGACAGCAACCCTCAATTGGTGTGAAGGTAAGTCAGATGGATTTGCCACTTTCCTAGTGGGAAAGGTGCCTCCTTTCCTTCCCTCTAGAAGCATTTTGTTCTCACCTAGAGAACACTGGCATGGCAGCCATGGGCTAGATTTTAGCTGCAGGGAAGCCCTTAGCTGAGCAAACCACACAAGCCCCACCATTGCTTTCCCAGAGTGTGCCGTGCACCTGGCATCACCCAGCACATAGCAGTGTCACTAGCCAGTGGTGGGACATCCCCAGGGCACCCTCGCCTTGCAGCTGCATCAAGTGTGAATTTGAGGGTCTGTGTGTGCAAGCCCCAGGTTCTTTTTCCTTGTTGCTTCTCCTCAAGCAATTTTTTTTCTTTCTTTTTTCTTTTTTCTTTTTTTTGCCAGCATATTTCTTGCTGTCTTTTCCCACGAATTTTGTACTGACCAGCTGGATCCCCTTCAACTGGCAGCACTATACAGAGGTTTTAGCAGGTGTCAGTCACTGGAGAGGGGGGACGCAGATGTAGGCTGAGAGACAGGAAAAGCCAGTTACTACATTATGCTTGCTAGAAAGAACCATTTGGCTATTTTTTTTTAAACTAAGGAAACCTGCTGCTACTAAGTATTTTCACTTTGAAGTTGGAAAAAACTGTAGCATATTGTACTGTAATCACTTCTTTCACCTTGTGGGCCAGAGACACAGAGCTCAGAGACATAACAGTTCAGCAGTGCCAGACACAATGTTATTGGGACAGCTACAGAGAGGCAGACCCACGCATCAGAGAGCAGACAAACCCAGCATGTTTGAATCACCATTAGCTGTAGTGCAGAAACAATTCAGCTTTGGTTCCCAGTGGAGGAGATTGCACCCTCTCACCATCCCTCCCCTGTTATATCTGGATTTTTCTCCCTTGCAGTAGAGCAGCAGCAGTCCAAGAATCAACTGGGTACTGAGAGATGGATTCTTAAAACTCTGTTATTATGGATTGAGGTACAGTTGTTGGGTTATGCCATGCTTCAGGAGAAAAAGGGCATCCTCTCTAAATACAACTCAACCCAAAGATATAAGGCTGTATTCCTCCTGTGACAGCTCACATTAGTTTTCTCAGCAAGAAATATTGCAAAGGTATTGCTACCTCCAAATTTATTCATGCCCTCTGACATGTCTCCTAAAAATGCAGGTAGAGTCTGTGTGTCCTGCATAGGGGCTGATCAGCTGCGGATCTGGTTTTACTGCTCTCTAAATAAGGGGGGGGGGAAATCGTATCAGGATAGAAAGCAACCTACCTCAGGTTAAACAAATAAAGAAAAATCCACTGTGTGAAATAACTGAAAAAAAGAAATTATTAAAAAGAAATAAAAGCCGTGACGCTGCCAGAGGTGCCCAGCGCTGCAGTTTGGACGCAGTTCGGGCCCTCCAGAGAAAGCCCGCATAAGCTCGGCAGAAACGGCTCTCCCCGGCCCCACCGCCCCGCTCCCACCTGCGCGGCCAAGGACCAGCCCCTCCTGGGCACAGCCAGGAGGTCGTTCTGCCGCTGTGAGTCAGCATTTACTACGGATTTCCCACTCCTGATACCCCGAAATTATCTAGGAAAGAGCACCCCCATGCTCGACCGACACCATTAAAACATAAATTCATTGACTGCACGGCACCCAACGCGCCCTGCGGGTCTGCCGAGGGGCGAATGGCCCCCGTGGACACTCCGAGTGAAGGAGTGACGGAAACAGTGGTTAAAGCCACAGACGGGGGGGATTCTGCGGGGGGGGGGGGGGGGGCACCGCCATCCCTGCCGGGCAGCCCCCAGCACTGCCCGCTGAATTCCGGCAGCCGCCGGGAGCAGAGACACTGCCGGGGAGAGGGGGGATCAACGTTTGCACCAACATCACCACCCCCAACCTCCCCTCCACGTGCACCCGGGGCCACCGCACTGCCACCCGGCCAGAGGCCTCGGCGGCCCTGCTGTCTCCGCCGGATCGTCCTTCCCCAGGCCGCACCGTGCGCCTCCGGAGCGGCGAGCCCTCCCGGTCCTGCCGCCTCCCCCGGCACGGACCGGCAGGTCCCGAGGCAGCGCACGTGGCGGAGCGGCCGCTCGGACCCGCCGCGCTGCTATGTGGCCGCCGGACCCGGCGGAGGGAGGCTGCGCCGCGGAGATCCCTCTCTTCCCCCCGGGGCTCCCCGGAGCCCGCTCCGAAACCCCGCACCTTGCCGCTGGCTGTGCCACCGCTGACCCCAATGAGGAAGGGCTCGCCGCCGCTGGGCTGCCCGTGCTCCTCCAGCCTCTGCTCGCTGTCCCCCGCCATCCTCCCCTGCTAGTAGCAGCAGCGCCACCACCTCCTCCGCCTTCACTCCCCGTGCAGGGCTGGATTTATTTGATGAGTCAAGGGCCTTCCTCCCTGCCTGGTTCACATCCCTGCGCTGCGGCGCCCTGCCAGGTGCCTGCCGCAGCTGCACATGCTCCGGCCCAGCCTGCTGGCGGTCGGTACGACACGACACGACAATACAGTACAGTACGGTTAGATGGCCACATGGCTCCACACCTCGCCACCGCCCTCCTCCGCCCGGGGACAAAGGCGGTGCGGCCGCCTGATGCACTGGCCCTCATTCCGTCTCCCTGACGGCTTGGTTTAGCCCCTCCACCCCACGAGTCCTGCTGCCCACTCACCATCAGCCTCCAGCGAGCTCTGGGACCACACCAAAGTGGTCCTTAGCAGCACACCCATTATATGTCCCCCCTCTGGCTTCTCCCACCCCCCATAGACCCTGGTCCTGTAAATGCTTAGGAATGCTTATTAATGACTCAAACCAAGAATAAAAGTTATGCTTATGTTTTGGCAAATGGGACCCATCTGGGAGGAGCTGCCAATGCTCTGGAGGCCAGGATTCAAAGTCAAATGCACTTGGTGAAATGGAAAAAAGCTCAGCAAAACGAAGGGTGCAAGTCCATACGGGCAAGTGTGACATATTGTACTTAGGTTGGAGTAATCATCTTGAAAATACAAGATGGGAACCTGCTGGCTAGCCAGCCCTTTTACAGATAAAGATCTGGGAGTACAGTGGGTCAAAGAGTCAATGCTGTGCTGTAGTGAAAATGGCAAACATCCCACGTGTACATATAAATGTAGGCAGGGACTATGTCTGGGGAAAGGTGAGGCCTTATGGACAGTCTCCAGCAGTGTCTTGGGAAAAGCTTGGGGTCTAGCTTTGCAGAAGGATCACAGGAACTCTGTATGTCCAATCTGGGGAAGAGATGGCTGCAGGTACAGGGCACCTGTTTCTAAATACATGAAATGTTGTCACATACAAGAAGGGAATACATTTCTGTTACCCATGGGGATTGGAACAAAATGTTGCCAGCTCAAATTGCAACAGGGGCAATTTGGGATAGACATTCAGGGGCATTTTCTAAGTGTGAGAATGGTTGAGTCTTAGAATCTGGTTTTGAGGAACAGTGAGGACTCCACTGAGAGGCACCAGAAATACTTTCTGATTAGAAAGTTTTTAGTAAAGCTGATCCTGCGTTGGGGCAGGAGATGGTCTAAAGAATACCCTAAGGTTCCTCCCTTCATAGAATCATCATTGAGGTTTTTAACTTCCTACTTTAATACACTGAAACAGGGGTGGAAATGTCTGTCAGAGAGTGCCACATCCTAGCCCTCATCACACAGGATGTGAGAGAGCACCTCTAGGGAAGGCATGACCCCAGTTCCCCTCCAACTGCACCCCTGAGGACTACAGCTTGTGGCGTAGAATCATGGCACTGCATACAGCAGTGCCAGGGGAGGAAGTGTCTCATGTGGACAAGAACTTCCTGGGGGGATGAATTCTAGTGGATTCCCACAACTCCATGCCAGTTTTCAAGCACTGACCATGGGCACAGCTCCTGTGCACACCACTGCATACAGAAGCTATTCACAGCTCTTCTTTCTTACCCCGACAGCTACAAACAGATGTTTGAATGGCAAAACCCCCTCAGCACATGGTGACCTCCAGGTTACTTGGTTCTCCACATGCCTATGCTTGCTGCTGCCAACCTCTCTGCTGCCCTGCTTGGAGACAAGATCAAAATCTCTGCTGTGCTGAAGCTGTTTCAGACTGTGCTGCCCACCCAGTCTCAGAGCTGAGCATCTCTGTAGGATGGCCATTGTGGCAGCTTGACATCTGGCAGGAGCACACACACTTGTATAAGAAAGGATAAGTAGTGCCTCTTGATGGGCCCTGAAGGGGTATAGTCAAGGCTTATTTATACAGAACACAAGGAGAACTTGCAAACATCACATCAGCGGCTCTTTCAAAACCAGGCCAGGGCTGTAAACTGGAAGGGAATCAAATTCAAGACCCAGCCAGTTTTAGATGGCATCTTTCCTCAAAACTTACCTGAAAATTTTACACTCTTCTTCATAGCTGTCAGTCACTAATATACTGTGAAAAGCAACTTAATCTTTTGTTAGCTATAGGCTGAAGACTTCAATATATGAAATCTGTTTGGACATGATTCTTTCTAGTCTGGTTTTGAGGTTACCTCAATAAATTCTACCTCTTCTGTGTCTAGAATGTTTGTAGACTGCCCTGGCCCCTAACTTATATGTCAAGAACTATGTATTGTGCACATGCTTTCCTTTTTCTCATATCCCAGGCTTGTTAAATCGAATCAAACTGCACCCAACTCCTAATCTGTCTGTCACACATTGATCAAAGCATAGAATGCTGGTTTGAAATGGAAATGCCATTGAGAGCACTATGCCTCCTGCTGTCAAAAAAAAAAAAAAAAAAAAAAAAAGAAAAAAAAATGCTGAAAAGCAACCTGGTGTGATTCAAAATGACAGGATGAAGTGACAAAGAGCTCATGTCACCTCTACCTCCAGTTCAAAGCATAGACACTAGAGAGGAAAGAGGTACATGTCACTGACTGCCTGCTCCTAGCCTGGTTTATGCCACACAAGTGTTCTGTGAAAGACCATGTTCAGTGCTGATAACTATTGTGTGAATCATTTGCCATAGTGGTATAAGAGAAAATATTTCCAAAGTTTTCTTGGGGGACATAGTCTAGTATTCTATGAAATATTGCCTTCCTTTGTATGGATACGTTTCACAGACAGGAAAGCCAGCAAATTCTAAAGAGAGGGAGAGGGGGCAGAAGATGGCATACAGCACAGCCAAGTGCATGAGGTGGTGCACCACAAGATACAAAACATTATCATGGGTCCTACCACATCATCAGTTGTTAAAATCTTCCTGCCGCATGCACTAAACTGAAATAGAAACTGAAAAGGGGGAATGTCTTTAAGCTGAAAGAGGGTAGATTTAGACTAGATACTAGGAAGAAATTCTTCACTAGATGAGAGACTGGCACAGGTTTCCCAGAGAAGTTGTGGATGCCCCATTCCTGGAAGTGTTCAAGGCCAGGTTGGACACAGCCTTGAGCAATCTTATCTAGTGGAAGGTGTCCCTGCTCATGGCAGGGGGGTTGCAACTAGATGATCTTAAGGTACCTTCGAACCCAAACCATCCTATGATAACCATCCTTAATTTCGCCCTGTCTCCCTGATGTCTCCCACTCCCACTAGAATCCTGTTGCATATGACCAGTTTCTGCACTCAGTTCTCCCCCAGTGCTGCAGGAAACTCCCAGGGTCTGGAGTCAGTGCCAGGATTTTCTTGTGGCGCAGGAGGTGCTTAGCTGCCACTTTCAGTGATGGCCTGACTCATTGCACAACCACCTGCCCACATGGCTTTTGTGTTTCCTTGTATGCAAATCTCACTAGTGTTTGTTTGCTGTCTCATCTCACATCCTCACTTATTATTTGCTGCTGCTTTCTCCTAACTATGTTTTGTCACCCTCTTTCTGAACAGAGTGTTTAATTTAAAGGCAAAGGCAGGGCTTTTTACCTTCCTTATTTTCCACCCAGCTTTGTATATCTGCATCACTCTTAATTGACAGCAAAATTCTCCGTTATACAAGGACAGACACAAACCCACACTTCCCTTTCTGCCCTGTTTCCTTTTCTGTATTTTTGCTTTCTAGGTCTCCTTGCCCCATTACAACTTGTGGATTTGGTTTAGTTCTGTTGCTGCAGGTGCAACCACCAGACCCTTGATAAAAGTCTCTGCTAAATCCATGCCATTACTTCATTGTCCTTGTTACTGTTCTTCTTAGTCTCATCCCATCTGTGAATATTTTACACATGCATGCAACATAAGATTTACTACCCTGATTCCAGCCCTTTGAATCATTAGTGCGAGGTGTCCCTGCCCATGCAGGTTGGAACTAGATGATCTTAAGGCCCCTTCCAACCCTAACTGTTCTATGATTCTATAACATAGTACTCTGCAGCTGACTGTTAGAGTGCAGGGGCCAGCAGTGAACCCTAGAAAAGGGCAGAAGCCCTATTTTTAAATATCTGATCCCAGAAAACACCTCCTGCTGCTGTGTACTAATGGGATATTCATGCCATTGCCAAATTAACCCAGAGTGCAACTTCAGAAACCAGGAAAGGCTGCTCTAAGCCAACCCTTTTGTGACTGTGAGGAGTGTGTTCATGAAAAACAGGTGCATCACACATCTTACCCAGGAAACAGCCCTGGAGCAGCTCAGGAGGACCTGCATGGAGCACCACTGCCCGGCAAGACACGGGGAAGGCTGTGCAGGCAGCAGGAGCCTCACTGCAGGCCCAGCGCTGGGCCTGGGCACCTAGGCTCAGAGAGTCCTGGGGCAGAAGATCGGCTACCTCGGCTGCAATGCCAGCGTCTGGTCCCGGCGCCGCACCCCATGAAGCGCCATGCGCCCGGGTGCACCCACCTGACCCCATGACAGCACAAGGCCGCCCCAACGAGGCTAGCGGGAGCAGGGGCCCCGCCACCACCACTGAAAGCCGCCTCTTCCAATCGAAGCACCGCATGCCGGCACTTTCCCCGCCTCTCGCTCTTCCCTCCCAGAGCGGTGTCCGTAAGCCGGCGGTGGCTTCCGGAAGCGCGAACACTAGCTTCCGGCCGTTGCTGGGCGACGTGCTCCAGTAGCTTCCGGGTAGCGGGCTCTATTTCCGGGAGCGCGGTGGTGTTATTGGGGTAGGGGGGTAGTGTTATCATCATGAGTACTATGTTTGCTGACACCCTCCTCATCGTTTTCATCTCTGTGTGTACCGCGCTGCTGGCCGAAGGTGAGTGCTGGGCCGCTGTAGAGCGGGCTGTGGCCTCGCTTCCTCAGCAGGCCGATGGGGCCTGGATGGGCTCTGGTGGGCAGGGGGGTCCTGTCGGCGGGAGGCCCGAGCGGCTTGGGGGAAACCGGGAGGGAGCTGGGCTGGGGGGGACACACGGGACTGCTGCTCCTCCTTGAGTTGCGCCGCTGCTGATCACTGGGAGCGAGCTGGTTAAAGGCCGGACCGGAACAGATGGGAAGGGAGACCGTGTGTCGGGAAAGTAACAGGGCCGTGAAGGTGTGCAAGAGATTCAGTTACTCAGGACCACCGGAGGCTTGGTGATTGGAGGGCGCCATAGACACCCCAGGAGATGGCAGCGGATAACTTCAATAAAACCGACCTGTGATGCAGAGCAGTGGGAATTGGGTTTGTTTCCTCTAGGAGGAAGAAGGTAAGGAGAGGATGAATTAACAGTTCTTAGTGTGCCTGAAAGAGGACAGTGGTGATTTTCTGTAGCTGTCATGGGAAGGATGTCAAGAACTAGCAATGATGGTAGCTTCGTCTGCTTGAAAAGGCTTTTTAAATGGTAGGGTACTGAAATAGGTGCACCTTTTTAAGTGTGGGTTGCATAGGTACTTTTTTGGGGTAATCAACGTTAGAGGCTGCTCTCTCTTTCAGGCAGTGAGCTATATCGCCATATCTCCTTCATCCCAGGATTGCAAGACGCTATCTTTATAGAATCATAGAATAGTTACAGTTGGAAAGGACCTTAAGATCATCTAGTTCCAACCCCCTGCCATGGGCAGGGACATCTCACACTAAACCATGCCACCCAAGGCTATCTCCAGCCTGGCTTTGAACGCCACCAGCAATGGAGCATTCACAGCTCCCCTGGACCACCCATTGCAGTGCCTCACCACCCTTACAGTAAAGAATTTCTTCCTCAGATCCAATCTAAACATCCCCTGTCTAAGTTTGAAGCCATTACTCCTTGTCCTCTCACTACAGTCTCTGATGAAGAGACCCTTCCCAGCATCCTTATAAGCTCCCTTCAGATGGTGGAAGGCTGCCATGAGGTCCCCACACAGCCTTCTCCAGACTGCATCTTTAGGCATTCAAGGGCAGGGATAATCCCAGGTGAAATATGATAGTTGCTTTTTTAGGAACTGTAGTGCACTGCATTTGGGTTAGATGGTGTACACATCCTTTGCTTTTCACAGCATAAAGATGTGTCCACCTCAAGTGTCTCGGAAGCTTCTCTGCAGCTGATGATCCCTAGGACTCATCAGCACAGCCCTGTTGGCATTTTTTTTACCACTGCTTCTGCACTTGTGGTACAACTTACCTTGATCATGTTTGAGTGCCAGGATTTTGGCTGGAGAATCTGTTGAGGTCTGTTTAGCTTAATATCCGTTGCCTTTTCTGAAGGTGATACTGTTAACAAGCAGATCCTGGTTGGAGATGGAAGTAATCCTTAGGCCTTAATTAGGTGCTATGAAAATACAGGACAGAAAAATATTTATTGCCTTAATCAACTCCTGATTTTAAGGTGAGTAACAGCTGGTAAATATGAGCATGAAGAAACCAAATGAGTTCCAAGGAATAACAGTGCTCAGCAAGATAGCTGGCAACATCTAAGGACATTTATTTTATGGGCACCATTGCTACATGGAACTTGAGAAGGGGATTTGAAAGAAGGTGATGATAGAGCTTGCTGGTGCTTCGTGCTACCTTGTCTGTATTATAATTTGGTTTTGTAGATGTAGACATGACATGTTTTTGTGTATATATTTGCAAACTTGTATTCCTATTACTGCAATACTTATTACTTTATTTAGTAACTTGCAGAATATTTCCTTCAGGTATAACTTGGGTGTTGGTGTACCGCACAGACAAATACAAGAGATTAAAGGCTGAAGTGGAAAAACAGAGCAAGAAATGTAAGTACTCTTCAGACACTAGAGAATGTCTTGTTACTCCTGTTATGTTTTGCTTGAGAAGATATGAAGTTGAATAGAGTACATGATCTGAGAAATGCCTGTTGCTTTTTCTGCTGAATGACAGGGCTTTCTTCTGTTGGTTTTTGTAGCAGCCTATTTCTACAAGTTACACAAATTTGTACTAAGGGGACTTATTTGTGTACTTAATTCTTCTCTTTTGCTGGAGGGAAGGTTAGTATAAAGACTTGTGATATTGTCTGAATTGCTCTTCTTAATGGAGGACAGGAAGGAGTAAGAGATCAGTACTGGCATCTTCTTTTCTGTATGAGTAGCTAGTGTTCGTGTATGTAGGTTCCTTTAGAAGCTTGAAATCAGTTCAAAGATGTAGTTTCTGCTTTTCAAGGGCAGTTGGGAATTTGAGATCTGAGGTGAGAAAAAGCCAGGATTGAATAATGAATACCATGAGAGGAAAGCATTATATGTAAAGACTGAAAGTGGTGAGTAATGGTGGAGAATGGGTAAAGACGAAGCTATGATGATTAATGTTGGAGAACGGGTAAAGACAAAGCCATGATAGACAGGTTTGGGCTGTCAGTTGACATAAAAATAAATTATTCTAATTTAAACTGGAAACAGATAAAAGTCTCTGGCTGCTTCCATAGAGAAGAGATCCGAGAGACCTGGGAGGGTTTGAACAAAGAAGGCAGGAAGGGGCAGAGATAGTTGAGGGTAAGCAATCAGAAGGTATGCCTGAGATACTGAGAATAATAAACAGGAGGATCTGAGTGTGGAGTGTGTTAACTGACCTGCTTGTATCAGAAGCCAAGGAACAGAGAAGAAATTCAGCTGACCTTTCAAACTCAACTGCATGCACCCTACACAAGTTGTGGCATACAACTGGGGCGAAACCAGGGCTGGGATTACCTTAAAAATATTTCACCATGGTGTTGTTGTGCTTAGTGCATGAGAGAACAGTATCATCAAAGCATGCTTTTTCCAGTCCAGCTTATTCCAGCCTTCCTGTGGGCAAAATAAACCAGAGCTGAAGTATAGTTATGCTTATATCACAGCTACTAAATTAGGGCCTTCTGTCATCACATCAGTCTCAATGGGGATTGCGTCTCTGTCGCACTTTATTCCCACTTGGCTGACAAAAACGTGTAAGTAATGAGAAGTAATTGAAACCCAGCTGAAAACTTTGCATTAATGTCCTTGTGTGTTTGTGCTGTGGAACTCTGAAAGCTGTTATCAGGGCTTGCTCTCTAGGGCTTAATGGTTGCTATAAGAGTTTATAGCTCTCCTGGTATCTAGGCTATAATCTATGAGGGAAAGATGTGAGATTCATGCATCTCAATTAGTTTCTGACATCTTTCTTTGATTTTTCCCACCCCCAATTAAAAAAAAAAAAGGCAAAGCTAAATAAGGAGTCACTAAAAATGCATTATTTGTTTGGGATTTTTTTTTTTTCCTTCCCCTCCTATGCTCAGGACAGCTGGCTGACCTGATAGCTTACAGACAAAGTGCAAAGTAGACTACTTGAGCCACACCTTTCAACTGTTATCTAACATATCTGAAACAGGAAAAAACACATTTGAGATCTTTAAGTTCTCCTGTGAGAGTCCCAGCAGTCTTTAAGATTGCAAAAACAAATGGGCCAAGTGGTGTGCTGGAGCAGAGATTATTAATCCTTGTTCTTAGCTTCATCTCTTCCTGTCACCTCACTTTTGTTGAGAGTCACAACATTGTCTGAAACTGCTGCAGAGATCATAGTAAGCATTCTGGGGTAAATACGGTAAATTTGCAAGGCTGAAGGCTACCTCTAGAGTTGCTGCTGTGTTGTGTATGTTCCCAGGGACAGGTTTGTGAGACTGACAGTTACTTGTTCGGCTCAAACCATAAGGGAATTAGGGCTGTAGAATTCCTCAGGATTGTCTAAAGTGAAGCTGTGGTCTAGAGGAGCCTTTTCATTTGGGCTGAGAGTAGATAGGCCTGAAAAGAGTCAGTGTTCTCCTGTTGGGTTTAGAGCTGAAGGCCATAGGTTTATGTGGACTAGGGTTGGGACAGACTGATAGGATCTGGAAAAAGGAAGGTTATGGACAGAGCATTCTGTGAGCACTAAGTATGCTGTGTCATCTGGAACCTCTCTTCAGCATTCTCTCTGAGCAGACTTACTTGTTTTTTCCACTTGTGCTAGTCTGTCTATTGGAGATATGCTTGTTCTTTGGAAAGACCAATTGTGTCTTACTACGTTAACCATGGAAGAGGTGATTTTAGGTGTCTCGTCCGGGCTGCTGTGATTTTCTTAGCAGTTGTGACTGACTCAGACGTTTCTGAAAGCAGCACTACAAATCCTTGTGTGACTTGGAAGGCTGTCTTTATTTTACCTGTGCTTAGAAATAAAGTCTAGCAGATCTGTGCTGAGCTAGTACTTCATATGGGAGAGGAGTGCTAGTGCTGAGGTCTCTAGCTGATTCTGTGAGCTAACAAGGAGCCAGGTCTATTTGGTAGAATAGATATGGTACAGATAGAGAGTAAAAAACGTCTGTTATCTATTGCTAGACCATAGTAATGCTTTATCATTGTCACATCTTGTAGTACTCTTGTAATAGCTCTTAAATAAAAATGTCTCTTACTTCCTGGAAAAGCTCTTGCTGTCAGCAGAGCATTTGCAGGTGAGGAGCCCATTTTTTGTATTATACATTCACTATGCTGGCTTTATATGAGGCTTTTTTGCTGCAGTGGTAGTCATTTGCTGACGCTTTGTGAGTGGCTGATTCAGGGTTTTAGTAGCTTTGAGCTTAGGCTTCTGCTTTAAAATATCGGAAATGCTTCAGTACTAATTAATTGAAGAATGCTGAGGCTGAGTCTGACTACTTGGACAGCATTTCCCCTGAGAATGCCTGCTTGTGAAGAAGGGATGTATGAGAACACAGTCTTTTCTGTATTCTGCTTCCCACTGCAAATAATTGGGAGCAGAGCTTGCCACAAAGCGCTTTTGATTAGACTTGCTGAATCAAAAGTACTGTCTAGTATTAATGACAAATCAGCTAGGGTCATTTGACCCAAAATTGTCTCCAGACTGCTCAGTTAACAATGCAGTGGGCTCTTGACAGAGTTTATAATTATCCCTTTAAATATTCTGGTCTCTTATCCAGCGCTTTGAAATGTTGTTATTAAGTGTTTGGTGGGGTGAGGGTTGAAGGTTTATAAATTGTTGATAATATGTTCCTAGTCTTGCCCACCTTTGTTTTGTGCCCCTGTTCTCTAAAGGAATAAAATACTTTGCTTGGTGTGTCAAAAAGGAGGGGTGTATCCTTACACAGAAATTACAGTGTATCTTTCTCTTCACATGGCAGTGGAAAAGAAGAAGGAAACAATAACTGAATCAGCAGGCCGACAGCAGAAAAAGAAAATAGGTAAGACTGGGAGAGGAGTGCGGTGCCCCAAGAGTAAGGAAAAGTTGAGAAACTTACAGAAGTGATTATCCTTTCCTTCCTTTCAAAACTGTTTATTTAAAGCTAGTTTGTGGCCTGATGACTGGAATATGAATGCTTTTGCCTTACCCTTTCAAGACAGGAGACATCTAGCCTCCTGATGGTGTTAATCAAATGCAGAGAAGGACAACATTACTGAGAGGGGCAGCATTTCTTGCTCAGCTGGTTACCTTTCTCTCAAATTTGAGTCTTGTCGTGGTTTGAGGCCCTCAAACAGTTCTGCTCACTCACTCCCCCCTCTTTCTTCCCCAGTCCCAGGGGATGGGGA
>JASSUY010037276.1:0-22035 GCA_032466535.1 Forpus xanthops
TACCACTTCACAGACTTACAATACAAACATTGTTCTCTAAGTTAGGCCAAAAGTATTTTAACCCCATGTTTTCTAAATGCATGCTTTTCTTGTACCAAATGAAGTTATGGATGGCAACTTCTTATAAACATTGCCTTGGATATAATAACTCAGTCTCTCGTACAGTTGCTCTCCGCCTCATATTAATGGTTTCTCGTTTCATGACTTTCCTCCCCATATTTTGTGACAAACTATCACTTCTCTATTTCCTTTTTTTAACACAAATCATAGCCTATTCTATCCCACTGGGAAGGTGCAAAGCAATCCCGGCTTTCCTCTCCCAGTGTCCTCCTGCACTGCTGCTACCGAGAGCGTGGCACTGCCTGAGCCCGGCAGGACTGTTCCTGCCAAGGAGTGAGCTGTTACCTGTCACAGGGGCAGCCTCACTCTGCACACCTCCGTTCCTAGTCCTGAAACTGTTGGGATCACACTGGCCATGGAGGGCTCCACTGCCCCTCCATGGGAGCGACAAACTTCATCCATCCATTTGATTTGTGCTTAAGGTTAAATTTAGCCATTGTCCCTACTAAGACATTTGGCACCACCTTCCCGCAGATAAACTTTCCAAACCTGTTTTCTGCCATCTCCCCTGGAGAAAGCACTAAATGTTCAGGAGACAGAGCAGGACCCATGGCTTCGAGCCTGCCTCTGCACCAAAGACTGGGCGGATTTGTTGTCATTCTGGACAGTACTTGTCTCCTTGTTTATAATCCTGCTCTGAATTTAGGGGTAAGCTGATCCTTCCATGCACCCATGTGATCGCCGAGGAGCTGCCACCTCCATGAGGTGGGACATTGTCCTTCCTTCAGTCTCTTCTTTCACCCACGGGTCCCTTCCCTGGTCTTTTCCCATCTCTGTCTAATTCCCTTGCCATCCCATTTGTCCCCCTCCACTTCAGTTGTGTAGGCCAGGCCCTTCTTTTGGTAAGCGATGTAGGGAGTTTCTCACCTTGAAAAACGGAAATCACAGTCCAGGCTGTCCCTAATGTTATCCTATTGGTTTCTCTGTTATATGTAGGTGGTGTGAATGCATACCCATGTAATTGTTTTTTTCGATGTCAACATTAATTACAAATAATAGAAGGTCTCTCAGCTCTTTGGTGCCTCGTGCTGGTCCATAACTTGGGGCATTGCCTCTTTAAAGGCCTGCAAGTAAAAATAATGCTATAATTAAAGCCATTGTAACTCACAAATCAAATGACAGGGAAATTCCTCCCCCCCTGCACCTCACTAGTGCAGATTTTACTTGCCAGCCTCTTTTTTGTTTGTTTGTTTGTTGCTTTTGACATAGCTCTGTGCATTCCTGCCTGCATGTATGGAAAACCCTGCAAAAGGGAGAGCTGCCAGGGCTCTGCCTCACGGTCACGAGTGGCTGTGTCAATTCAAACAGGTCAAGAGAGAAAACAGAATCCCTTCCCTGCTGAGGAATGGGTTTCAAGGCCCTGGTGGGTCCATGATCTGTGCTGACCCAAGAGGGGCCGCAGTAGCCGCAGCACACAACCAGGTGGTGACAGTGCTCACCCCATCCCTCATGTCCCCACTGTCATGAGGTTGCCACCTTGGGGGTCACCAGCCCTGTGTCTGTGGAGGGCAGAGCTGTGTGCCTGCAGGCACAGAGCTGGGAACACCACCAGAGCATCCGTCCATGTCGTGGTGAGCATTTCAAGGAGTGTTTGAGCCAACAGTTATGTCAGTGAGAGAGCAGAGACCAGAGAGCCTGCCAGCGTGCTCACAGCCCAGTGAGTGCAGAGTCACTCTGGGCAGCGTGCTAGAGCCATGCAGCACCCAGTGCTTTGGGCTGCCACTGCACAGAGCCAGGGAACACTCCCTCCTTCTGCTCGGGAATAGGAGGAGGATGGAGAAGAGGAGGGATTGGGGCCAAGTTGGTGTGCTGAAGACACTTGAGTTGAGCACAGTCCCCATCAGAGCATCTCCAAGGTGCTGCAGAGTCCATTGGCTCCTGTTCAGGCCAGCAGTGACATCCACACTGAGCAGTGCCTGTGTCTTGGGTCCTCCCTGTCTTTTGGTTACCTGCCAGAACGTTTAAATATCAGCAGAATCACAGGATACAGTACAGGTGACTGGTGCAGCGGATGTGAAGCTTGAGAACACATTTGGAGTAAGCAGATAAATCATTAAAACCAGAGCATCCTTTGGTGGAGAGGCAGCAGAAGAGGATGATTGAAAGCAACATGCTATGTAGCAGGCAATAAAAGCAGAATGTAGCACCTACCAGCTGCACAGCCTTGCTGAGGTCTTACTGACTGCAGAACACACAAAGGCTACAGGACATTAAGAAGTGAGGAATAAATAAAAATAGCAGCACTCGTGGTCCACTCACAGCAGGTCCTGGGTGCTTTCTATTCCCACTACAATCCCCGGACAATCATTGCAGCTGCGGAACTGCACTGTTGATGTGAACACGTGCAAAGTTAATCCCCTTGGAGAAACTGAGAAATATTCATAGAGCTAGAAGTTCTGCCACTCAAAGCCAAGCACATGATGCATTGAGGACCATGCCCACAGCACTGTGAGCATCAGTGTCTATGAGGCTGGGCCAGGGGTTTTGATCACAGCACACTCAGATCCACACCGTGTGTGATCCATCCCTACTGTGGTGGAAACCCTTTCATGTGCTGCAGTGAATAAAAGCGCATGCAGAAAATTCTACCACCTCGAGGAAGTGTCAGAACCCCATCTTGCCCAATGAGGTCCCTATTCCTCCTCCTTGGCTTCTCAGTGTGCCTAAAGAGCCAGGCACTTATCTCAAAGTCCAGGCTGTCACCCACAAGGATTTATGGATGTTAATGCACTAGTATAATGTGATCTCACCCCAAGGCTTAAAAATAGCCCAAGGGACTGGCCCATGGAAACTCCAAACCTTCCAATCTAGATTAGGTACCCAGTTAGCACAATGACTTTGTGATAATATTGGGTTTTGTTCTAGGAGGAGGATGCAAAGTGTGCACAAAGAATGATGCTTCACATTGAAGCACCAAAACAAACTGAAGAAGCACTTACTGTTTACTCCCCAAAGCAGCTACTAAAAGATGAATAGCAATGACTGTACTGTATTATTCAACTTTCCCCAGAAAACAGGTAAAGCAAGCCATGACATTGCAGGGAATTACTGCACACACAAAGGGACAAGCAGTGAATATGTTGGCAACCACTGGCCAGACTGGGGCCCCAGGGCTGGGCGTCCTGCCTGCTCCTAACAGCTTAGTGCAGGCTGCTGAGTCCCCAGAGGCTGGGGTCCTGCTGCCTGCAGATTGAGCCATGCCTTAGCAGGAGCTCCTGGAAGATGGCACTCATCCTGCTGGCTTCCAGGTATGGACAGAGCGAGGATGCTCCTCCAGTGGTTTCCAGGCTTTGCACCCTCAGCATTGCCAAGCTCCTTCAGTGCTGGCCCACACTGGGATGATAGTGACAAGAAGGACAAGTTTCTGTTCCTGGGAGCTGCCTTTGTGTGGCTGCAGAGTTGGGTACCACACTGGGAGACCATTTACCTTCTTTTCCCAGGATACATGCAGCCTGCTGTGGAAGTGGGATAAACTACCTCTATCCCAACGTGCACATGTAGGGCACATGGAGGAGCACAGGCCCCCCATGCATGGAGGGATTTTCCAAACCAGGGGCAAATCCCTGAAGAGGTGTAGGGATTTGCATCACCCTGGCAGCAAACAGAGAGGACTGAGGCAGAAGCCAACGCAGTCCTCAGTGCCAGCCTATGCTTCTGGAACCACAGAGCACCATGTATGGGATGCAGCCAGATGTTTTGTCACACTTGCTTCATTTTGCCTAAACCCTTGAGCTGAGTTGGAGGTCTGGGAGAAAACATATACCCACGGCTCACCAGGAGTGCTCAGTCCGGATGCCATGTACTGCCAGGGAGCACGAGAGCCAATGCAGCAGAGTTTGGCTTTGGCCAGAGGCTCACTCTGCCAAGACCTACGTATGAGGTAAAACCTGGTGTAAAAGAGATGTAAAAATGAACTCGTGGAGGACTGTGCAGCCAGGGGCAGAGGCATGCGCTGCTGTCGGTGTGTCAGCAGCCGGCAGCTCTGCAGGCAGCACAGCTAAAACTTGCCCTCCAACAACCTATGTGAAAGGAATCTGTGGGTCGCAGCCTGTCTGAGGGTACTGGTGACCCTGAAACAAAAACTGCACCTTGTTTGCAGCCTCATACCAGGTAACACCCTGGGCTTGCACTGTGCCACGTCCCAGCGGCTGGCAGCAGGAGTCACCCAGGATGAGGAACGGTGACACCCGAGCTATGCATAGCCACAGCACAGTGCTGGGATCTCCCTGTACTTCTGACCATCCCTTTGGGAACGCTTTAATGACAGAACAAAGATGAGGTGACCAACCCAGTTTCAGATCAGAATTCCCACAGAAAAGGCAAACACAGCCCTGAGGACATTGCAGTTCTCATGATGGGATATGCTGTATCCCAAGACTGCCTGAGGACAAGTCCAGTACCTAATTGTTTTGGCAGAAGGCTTATATGTCTGAGACCCAGCATGGCATGGTACAGAGCATCCTCAAATCCATATTTCACCTAAGGAAGAAAACCAGGAAGGGCTGGATGGGTCCAGTTTGGAAGAGAAGCACTTTTCCTTCTTGTCTGCTGTGTTCCACCTCAGGGGACCCAGGCTTTGCACTTATCTAGACCTCATCTTATCCCTTCTGTTCTGTTAACAGCTTTGTATCCATCGACCTCTTCCAATTTACAAATGAACAATTTACACTTTGCTTCCAACGCTTCACGCCAGACCCATGAGATCTGGCAGAAACAGCAGCTCATCACTTACATTCATTACTCTGGAACAGAGTATCACAAATAACAAGCAGGGAGATGAGCTTGCCTCTAATAATCTAACATTCTTAGACCCTGCCTTTGATTATGACAAAAGGAAGGGTTACTAAATGTGTTTGAGGAGACAGAGGCTCTCACCCTTGCCTAGCATTAGCATCAATCTCTCTGACCTTATTTGCACTCGTTTTCTCCTGGGTGTAGAGATTTAACTGAATTCCAAACATTATCATGAGCACTCAAAAGGTAAAGACCAAATATTTTCATGTTTGCTGGTGGGAATTGTTTTTATTCCATCTCCTTGGCTGTGATTATAGAGACACATCTTGCTCTTTGAAGGCAGTGTTAAATTCACAACTGCTCACAAAAGCCATTCAAAAGAAATTTATTGCACATCACTGAACACCCCTTGAGAGGCCTGGAGCTTCATTAGCATTTTTATAGGAAGTGCTGGATATCCTTTTGCACATACCCTACCTGTGCTTTTGTTCCTAGGGATGTTTATGAAATACACATAAATGCTTGCAAATATGTGCCCAGCGTCATACGAAAGAACCAAAGCCAGCTGGAAGGGTCTCCTGTGGGATGCAGCAGGCCACACTGGCTTTCACATCAGCTGCAGTGGGATGGTTCGGCTCCGTTAAGTGCTGAGGAGCAAAGGATGGTTACGAATCCATCCGTGCTCACCACATCAGGCCGGTGACTTCTGACCAGAGAAGAACTGACTCAGGGCACCTCCCACTGGGCCGATGACACCAGGCTGTGGCAGGCAGCACACAGAGGACATGAGATGGAAGCAACCCGGCCTGTCAGCAGGGTCTACAGTAGGGTTTAAAGCACACGTGTGTCAGCTGAAATGAAGGCGGCCATCACCAGTGTCACTGATTGGGCAAAGCAGTAACCTTAAAACATCTAATGACAAATAAGGAATGAAAGCAAGCTGCACAGGCTCCTGCTACACCAGTAAATGCCACAGTAATTCAAATTTAAAACACCAAGATAGCTGGGTTTTAAAATTCTTCTATCAACAGAGCAGTAGTAGGAGAGTTTCATATGAGCCAATATAGGTGGTGCAGATTGAAAGTCATTTGGAGCCAGAATGAAGCAAGGAAATTGCTTAATTTTTGGCTGAGGTTCTCAGGGGTTATAAAAGTCACATTAGGAAAGGGGTTTGTTACTTTATCAGCTGACATTCCTTTGCATCAGGCTTCTCCTTTTTGTCTTCCCCTCTCTTTTCCTGTTTATGTTGGGGCATTCACACCTACAGAAGGGCAGCAGGTGCCGTTTGTGCAGTACTCTTGGCACAAAGAAGCCACCGCTCGGATCCTGGATACAGAGAAGGAGCATACAGAAAACTGCAGCATGTCATTTTCTCTTCAGCCTATGGGCCTGAACTGAAAGCATACTTATTCTTCCCTTGGACCTCTGCTCCGCCTGACCCCAGTGTCTGCATTGGAAAGAGCCAGATTCTGCAGCAGGCTGAAAGTAGCTGTCTGTGACACAGGGAAAAGCTTCTTCAGCACACTGTGGGGATGTCAGAGAGCACCAAGTCCACCAGGAGCTTCATCACGAGCTCCGGTGTTTACTAGGAAGTGCCGTGGTTTGTGGTGCTCTGCTCCAAGCTCAGCTCCTCTAGGAATAGAGGATGGCTGGAACAGAGCTGAAATTCCCACAGAGGCGCTGACCACAGTGAGCCAAAGTCATCTTCTCTCCCAAGTTCTCCTGTAGGTGCTGGCATGGCTTTTTCCACAGCAACGCCTCAGTCAACAAACAGAGAGGAGGTTGCAGACTGTGACACCCAGGCCAAATTCTGCCCCAGAGGACCAGCCTGCAGTCCATGCTTCCCGGGGAAGACCATCAGCAATAGCTGGCAGTGGGTCAGCCTGCAGCAATTCTTCTCCATGGCAGGAAGGGCAGAGCTGGGAAAGTAAAGCCCTGCAGGAGGGAACAGAGAGCTCCTGGCTGCAGCCATGGGGTGAGGATCCCTCATGTGTTTGCCATTGGCAGCAGATGCAGAGCTGTCATCAGGAGCTTGTCCTGGCTGACAAGTCAGACTTCCTCCACCCTCTAGAGCTGGCCTCTCTAGGTATGAGATGACCTGTGTGCATGGGAAAGAACAAACACGTCTTTCTTGCTGCTGCTCCAGCAGCCTTTACCCAGGCAGTGCAGAGACGTGCCAGGCTGTGTCCCTGGGCAGGCTGCAGCTGTCCCCATGCTGCTCACTGCTGACCCAGCCTGGCCATCTCAAATCCCAGGCACCTGGTGCTGGGGCCAGTGTGCCCCTGAAAGGGACATTAAAGCTCACCCATTTCCAGCCCCCTGCCATGGGCAGGGACATCTACCACTAAACCAGGTTGATCCAAGGCCGTCCAACCTGGCCTTGAACACTGCCAGGGATGGAGTAGCCACAGCTTCTCCGGGCAACTTGTGCCAGAGACTCACCATTCCCAGGCTCAGCATAGGAGCTGCAAACAGCAAGTGGGGGGACCTGAGCTGCACAAGAAGACAGGTACAGCCCTTGCTTTGAGTCTCTGGATTGCCCTGGAGGTATTCACATTCCCCACAGGCTGCACCACCCCCGAGCAGCATTTCTGCTGCTTATGTGCTGGCTTAAATGTGTTCCAGCAGAGCAGTGGCAGGGCAGTATGTGTTCCTGGAGTGTTCAAAGGTTTGCCTTTTCATCTTTTACTAACATAGATTTTATCCAAGAATTAGCTCCATATACTCAGGCATCCATATAATTATCGGTGCTCTTCATGCCTTTGGGGGTCAACTATAGGTGAAAAACTTCCTTTGTAGCAAACATTCCTAAAGGCTCTTGTATTTATATTCCTGAGATGCCCTTGGAAACACCGGGAGAATGATAAGAATCAGGCTGGAGGCTTTTTGTCAGCTTTGACTAATGAAAAACCCACATTCTGAAGTGGAATGGCCTTCTTTCTGAAATACCATGGTTGTGTCCCAAACACCAAGGTCTAAGGATGGGTGAGTTCATAGTTTATTGCTTCGTTTTCAGATCAGTATATTCAAAGTCAGAGAAGTGTTGAGTTTGGGAGTTTAATGAAGAAGAAGAAATTATCGGGGCAGATACAGGGGTTGAACAATAAACCTTCCAGATTTGTCAGTAAAGCAGTATGGTTTTGGCTTGCCAGAGTCATCTGAAGTACTGCCACCAGCACAGAAACACTCAGAATTCAATCAGATCAGTAAATTGCAGTTTGCCTTTCTAAAGCCAAAATAGGAATTTATACAAGCATTTTTTTTCTGGTTTTCTTTTGAATTGCAAAATGGGCCATCACAGGCAATGCAAAGGGGAGGAGGGAGGCTGCCGAGCATCCAGGCATCATGCTCAGAGCTGCAGGAGGAGGTCTGAGTCCTGCGGGGAGGCCCTTTCTCAGCAATACAGGACAAACACTGCCTTGTCTCACCACAGCAGCTCATGGGGACTAACAGGCAAGCAGAGGCAGTTGCAGCAAGGATGGGGAGCAGAGCCTTGGGAAGCGCTGTTACCTGCTTGGCTCAGATGCTGCGTTACAAAAGCCCCTCTCAGACCCTTTGTGCTTAATTTTAGTATTATCTGGGGAGGGGAGAAATAAATTGGGATTGCCAGGGGTAGGGAGGGGGGGAAGGAGGGAATCAAAGATGTGGCCAAGATGCAAGTCCCAGTTGCAGGTTCTGCAGGACCTGTCTCAAGGCTGGGAGGCAGCAGCTTGCAGGTGATATTAGAGAAGCCCCAGGCAGTAGTTTTCCAGCTCAGCAGCAGCAGAAGGGAATCAGCTTCTCCTGCCTTTGCTATTCTGTTTCCTTCTTGACCCGTGTCTTCAGCCCTTCTTCCCATTACTCCCTATGCTGAGGACGTGCAAATGCTCCCGTCAAAAGGTTTTAGATCCTCATTGGAAGAGTTCATGCCCTCACTTTCATAACTCTGACAGGGGAAAAAGGAAGAGCAGTTGCAAGAAAAATCTCTGAACAACTATTCTGTGCTATGCTATTTTCCAGGGTGCGTGATGGACAGGAGCGGGGGTGGCACTGAGCTGCAGCCCTGCACCAAGGTGACAGCCTTGGCCTCAGCTGAACAGGGACAGCACAGCAGCTGAGACTTCAGTGCAGCTCTCGCCCTAGCCCATCCCTCTCAGGCTCTTTCCCCAGGGTCTGAGTCAACCGGAGGAATGTGTGGGGAATGCCAACACCCTGAAGTAGAGCAGAGGAAGAAAACAGCAAAAAGGAAAGAGAATTTGGGCTTATTTTTTGCCTAAAGTTCAGAAAAAAAAAAAGCTACAATTAGAGAAAGAAGCAGGATTACAGCTGAATTCATCATTTCTACAATTTTTATGCTCTGTGTGGTCCTAGGGAATCACATTTTCAGACCTGATGAGCCACCACTCCAAGATGCTAGGATGCCTGGAGACATCCCTGTCTACCCCATCCCTTGCACTCCTCAAGGACCCTTGCAGGAACATCTCAGCAAGCAGCTGTGTAAGTGCTTATCTAGAATAAAATATCAGGAATAAAATATTTGGGTCATTCCTTAAAAAAAAAAAAAAAAACCCAAACAAACCAAAACCAAAAGTGGGGAGGGACATGACTATGTTTTTCTCTGAAACACTGAGATACAGAAGGGTACCACCAATACCCAGAAAGGCACCACAGCAAGAAGCATTTTCTGCAGTAGTTTTATTGCATCAACTACTGCCCTAGCAAAAGACACAAACTTCTTTTATCAGAGTTTCAGATCACACCCACTAAATTTGGGTGGTTAATTTTGCTGTATCCAACATACCCCTGGCGCTCCCCCCACCCAGCCCAGGCCCCCATTTCTCCAAATAACCATCTGCTCAGAAAGCAGTCAGCGTTGCAGAGCAACATCTGTTTCTGCATGAGCGAGGTTTGTGCTGGGTGCTGCACCATACAGGGGTTGTTGCCATGGGAAATATCAGTGTTTGTCAAAACTCTAAAATCCAGCCCAGCGGATCACAGCATCCTGCTTCCTCTTGTGCAGCTCACCGACTAAGCTGGGAACAAGTTAAGAAGGTGGCAAAATGACTGCAGAGAGGATGGGGAATTAAATTTGCTCAATAAACACAGATGAGAGAAATCACAGGAGAGGTATCAGTGTGCAAACAAAAAGTGCCAGGGGAAAAATAGACCAAAAGGCAAAGGAGTTAATTAATAGCAACATTTTGTTTGACTTCAGTGGCACTGAAAGAGAGTCCTGCATCTTCAAACCCAATACTGAAATTGCATTGCAGTAGTGCTCAGGATTTAAAGAGTTTCTGTTACATGGGTATTAATTGCACTAATTAGTGGCAAGGCTGTGCCCTGGCCAGCGGTGCCCCCAAAACTCAGGTCTTTCTGCCTGGTTTCTCCTCCTTTCCAAGCCCTGCTTCTGAGGTGTTATCAGTGCAGAGTCTCAGCATGGAGAGGGCAAGTGTGGAAGGATGGAAGGAAGAATGGAAGGAAGTGAAAAGCCTCCTGTGCCCTTGAACCCATGTGGTGGTCCTCCTGATTCTCCTCCAAAGCAGCACAGGTACTCAGTTCTGCCAAGTCAAGCCCAGCTGTCAGTAAGACAAGAACCAGAGTTTTCATGGAGTGACTATACACCACAGGCTCAGAGCTCAAGACAGGTTAGAGTCCCAGGAGAAAGAAACCCTAAATCATCACCAGCCAGATACTGACACTGAGGGATGTCTCCAAACTGCAGACTGTCCTGCCAGCACCAAAGCGGGTATCATAACCTCTGAAACCCAGTGTGAAGATGCTGGACCCAGCAAGACCTGCTAAATCCGTGTGGAATGAGGCAGCACCTTCCCAAGAGCTCCCAGCCACCACAGATGGTGTACCGCAATGGCACTACTCAACTAAAAGAAATGGTTTATTTTATAGCCTGGCTAAGCCAGCCAATGACATTAGCAGCAGAGAGAAATAAAGTGGATCGATTCCTCATTGCAGGGATTATTTTTAATTAAGTGATTCAGGAAAACAACACCTTTCAGGGCAATTAAAAGTTTCCTTTAGTATGGGAATGGCTTTCAACATCACCTTAAGTGCTTTCAGGAGGCAGAGTCTGTGTTTCTTCGACAGGATGTGATGAAGTAAAGACAGCACTGTGTCATGCTGCTGAGGAATTCTCCTCCCTAGCAGCAGTGTTGCAAAACTAAATTCATCAGTACCTCACTGGAAAGATTTTGTTGATGGTGGTGGTAAAAGCCATTGAAATACCCTTGCAGAACACATTTTCTTCTCTTATTACCTACAAACACCAATAGTACTTTAAGCACATACAATTTGGGTGATCCTTCAAGGCTGTGGGTAGGAAAGGCAGCCAACTCTCTTACCATTAGCAAGCAGAACCTTCCTCAAAAGAGGCATCACTTTGATTTCTCCTCAGAAACATGCTGGTTTGGGTGTTTCTTTAAAGATGAGAAGCCATCACCCATCTCACTGAAAAGCCTGAAATGGTGTGAAATAGTACTACTTTTCACCTTGTGTACACTTAGACAAGCGAAATTATCACTTAACCACCAAAGATCCATCCCCCTCCTACCCCAGACCCAGTGCTTTATGAAACCAGTGCCTAAATAAATCTCTAAACATGTTAAATCTCACTAGGTTTACAGGTATCCCACAAACTGGGATGTGTGCCGACCATCAGCACCAAACCACGTCTTGGATGAGAACTGTGAGCGCTGAATCAAGCCACCAGTACATAATCCATGTCTAAAGTGATACAGCAAGCTCATTACGTTCCAGTCCACGTGCCCTATTTAAGCATGTTTAACCATGCTGTGACATGGGTTTGTGACAGGCGTTTGTATTTTGACGCAGCATCAGAAGCAGAGACTATGTGGGTACAGGGCAGGGGTGTGAGGGCAAAGCTGCATGAGCCACACGAATGGCCCATGCTGCAGACCCCTCTGCACTGAAAGCACCAGGTGCTGGTGCAGTCTAACCCCATCCAAAGACACCAAGCGTGTTTTGCAGGTGGGTCTTTCAAGACCTCAGGTGCTCTTTGCCTTCTTGGCAATAGGTCCTTCCCTCTGCTCCTGACCAACCACATCCCAGAGCAGCTGTAGTTACCTGGGATTTAACTGCCAAACCACAGGGAGGTATGTGAACATCAGCTGTGTGATGTGAACATGTCGCTTCCATGTGCTCATGGAGACAGCTCTGGCAGCATTCGGTGGAGGTGAAGCTTTTGTTGCTTTCTGCTGTCCAAGTGAGGCAGTGGTGTCTCCAGACAGTGGGACCACCTAGCTCAGCTTGCACACTCAGTAATGCCCTTGCCAGCCATGCCAAGGCTTCACGATTAGGACCAAACAGATTGTTTGCTTCCCAGGGGCACCTCCGCATCCCACCCTGCAGTGGGGTGGTATGAGCTGGATGAGCGGGGAGCTGGAGGGGCTGAACCGTGGAGAGGCTTCCTGCTCATGGCAAAGGAACCCACAGGAAATGGGATGGAGGAAGCCCCTGGAGCTGCCTCCACCACCAGCAGTGACTCACAGGGCAGTGCCTGAACTTCCTGTGCCTTGGCACACCAGCCAGCACTGGTGCCATAGCAGTGGAGAGCTCGGCTGGCTTATCTCCCTCCTCCCATTGCAGAGGTGGTAAATGGGGGGATCCTGGCTGCACAGCCGTCCCCTCAGAGCAGACCTGCAAAGCTCTCGTGCAGCATCCTCTGTGGTGTGTGCTGCCCTGTGCAGTGCCAACAGATCCTTTCCAAAAGAGCATATACATCCCGCTGCGCTCCCCCCTCCCTTCTGGGAGGTTTGCTGCCTGGCGCCTGGGAATACATGATCCCACAAAAGTTGGAGTCGCTTTTCATATCTATCTACATCCAGAATATATTTCCTTTCTTTCTTTCATATCCGATAAATAGTCCAGCCTTCCTGCGACTTTTACCCTGGCCTGGTGACTCAGCATCGACTCATCAGACCCATTGCTTCATTTGAATAGGGAATTGAAAAGTCTCTTACACAAATGGGAAAAAAACTCAATAAAAAGTTCCCCCTCCCAGCTGCAGATTAGCAGCTAACCACTTGGGATGTCCTCCTATGGAGAGACCTGGATCAATTCCTGCTGTCCCATGACTGAGTGGGTGCAGGACACGAGCGATGCTATCTAGGCCAGTTCGTGTGTGAGTACTTGTCCTTTCCACCAGCTCAGCTTCCCTCTGCGTACTTACATATGGTAACAATTTCTTTCTCCTCAATTCAGTGACGGGTGCTTCTGACCTGTGGCTGTGCTGAGAATTCCACAGGGATGCCAGAGTTTCCTCTCTATTTCAGACACTGACAAGACTCTTGCCTGTGTGATTTCCTAGCAAGAGGAGATGCAGGTGATCACACTGCCCTCCTTAATCCCCATCAGCTCTCCTGGCAGTGTGGGAAGCTCATAGATTGCTTCAGCCATGGTCTGCTGAGCGGGGCTGGGAGCCTGGTGAGTGCCAGTGCTGGTGGGGAAGGAGAGCTGTGGTCAGTGAGGGACGTGGCAGGGCAGTGGCATGGCTCAAACGTGGGGCTCAGGATGCTTCAGTGCCCCCAGCAAGGCTCTTGCTGGTTTCCCATGTCCCAGACTCTGCTCTGTGCTACAGAAGCCAGGGCAGCTCAGGAGCAATGGGGTGCTGGAGTGACAGGGTGACCATCACTTGCCAGGTGGAAGGAATGTAGTGCTGGTGGGAAGCACATGGCCTAATCCCCAGTGGTAGGAGTTGCCCATAGCCTGCTCTACAGGCCAGGGACATGGGGACAGCCCCTCTCCTGAGGACAGCATGTGGTTGCTGGCAGGCAGGAACGGGTGCTCTCATCCTCAGGAGGGCATGGAGCCTGCCAGCTCTGGGCAGCCCAAAATTGCCCCGAAACACCTGCATGGCACCGTGAAAAGGAGAAGAAAAGTAATTACGCTCAACCAAGAGCATTAAAGGCAATGGCTCCCTAAACCCACATAGTAATCAGACCCCAGCAGCAGCAGCACACACTCTTGCAGGCTGCAGGGCACCAAGGGCATAAGGGGCTCTCCTGGCCACCCCTGCAGTGACCCAGGGGCAGGAGGAGCCATCTCCTGGCCATCCTGCCCCACTCCTGGGGCCATGCTCTGTGCTGCAGCTGCAAACAGAACCCCTTTGGCTGACCTGTCCCTTGGTGCTGCCTTTGCACTCCCCTCGGCCTTAGCCAGGAATACTGACTACAGCTATCGAGAGCTATGTCTTCACTAAGCTGATTGTCTCACTTGTTTAAAGATGGCTGCTCTGTCCTCTTGCCATGCTCTATGCTGTGGCTTATAACTGGCTTTTTACTTAATGACTGCTCCTCTGGTATGCAGTGACCGGTGACATGGTGACATGTTGTGGCTGGTGGGTGGTGAGGGGAGTCTGTCTTATTGTTTGCCTGATGAGGATTTCATTAATGTTTCAACCACCCTGCATTTTAGGCCTCTAATATACTCTGTACTCTAGATTTTCTCTAATTCCACCCAGGTTGCATGTGATGCTCTCTGTTTTCATCCTGGGGAGGTGGGAGTTGTACTTTCCAGCCACCCGCTGGGCAATTACACATTAAAAGCTGTTTCCCAAGCAGAAGTATTGAAACCGCCTGAGGTTGCTGCTCACACTAAATGCCCTGTGCCAGTCCTCCAGCTATTGCTGCGAGGATCCCAGCCCTCACAACTACACGATGACAACTGCATGGAGTTCAGCCCAGATGGCATTAATGGAACAAGAAGTTTGCGATGGTTTAAAATAAAGCAGACTTGATGAATATCAGTTCCTCCTGCATGTGCTGGAGGCAGCCAGGAAACAGAAGATGGTGTAGCTTCAACTATTCAAACCCACTTGGGTCTTGCCAGCTCCCTGGGGAATGTTTAGCCAAGGAGGGTGTGCTCGTGCCACATCACAGCAGTGAGTGCACAGGCTTGGCTGCATCTGGTTACAAGGGCAGTTGTTGCCACGTCGGTACCTTGACACCTACCAAAACCTTCCAAGCAGCTGAAGTAGTGGCAACAGCAGACATCTGTCCAGCAGACAACTACCTTGACTTTCAGAGCAGAACACACAAGCAAGGACAAAGTTTCATCCAAACTGTGGCCTCCTAACAAAGCTTCTGAATCATTTAATGTATTTCATATCATTATTACCTGATTCACATGCCAGCACAGGAAGTGCATTGGCAAGTGTAGCCCCTGCCAGCACAGGAAGTGCATTGGCAAGTGTAGCCCCTGCCTGCTCATGAACATAATGAGCTGATTAAAGATGTGTTTTGCTCTTGTTTTCTTACTGCCAAAGTATCGTATTTTCTTTTGGTGACAACAGAAAGTGTTCAAGATCCCCATTTTCCTAGAAAAGACATGGAATCTCCATGTGACATGCTTAATTACATCATAAGACATATTCCAGGAGCATCTGTTCTAGCTGAATATCACCCCTCTGACCACATGCTCCAGGAGCAGCAAAGGTTTCTGCAGAAAACCCATGGTACAGAACAGGGAGCCTGAGCCTGCAGTGCACGTACTCATTCATTCATCACTCCTCTTGACCTGCTTTTGTGCTCTAACTTTTCCGGCAGCTTGCAAGTGTTTCCTTGGTGATCCAAGTTTGTTGCCAAAGCAGACAAATGAATCATCTATTTACAGTAAAAGTGGGGACTCGCCAGGGGAATACCTGATGCCTCTGCATACTATGTGCAAGCCTGGGGCCAACCAACAATAAAGCCCTTCCTCCTGGCCCTTTAGGCATGTGCCGCATCTGTGCTCATAGAATCACAGAATGGTTTAGGTTGAAAGGGACCTTAAAGATCATCGAGTTCCACCCCTCTGTTATGGGCAGGGACACCTTTCACTAGACCAGGTTGCTCAAAACCTCCTCCAGCCTTTCCCTGAACACTGCCAGGGATGGGGCATCCACAGCTTCTCTAGGCAACCTGTTTCCGTGTCTCACCACCCTGGCACCAAGGCTGTACAGGTCCCCTGTTAGGATCACAGGACCAGTCGGTTAAGGGTAGTTTGAAATAGCACTGCCGGGTGGTAAAGCTCAGGAGGAAAAACCTCAGAAAGCCAGGCTCTCCAGGCAGGATGGGTAGGCAGGCTGCCCTGGTTCCTGTCTGAGCTACATCTGTGGCTCTGGACAAGCTGCCCCAGTGCAGGACCCCTCTTCTTTTAAAATACACATTAGTTCACTCACAGAGCATTCAAGCCTCCCACAAATACTCCTGCTGTCATGGAAATTATTCTTCTCCAAACCACAAGGGAAAATGCTTGCTTTTTCCAGCCTTCTCTCTGAAGAGATCCAAATCCCCGAGCACTGGCAAAGGCATGCTTGGGGCACATGCAGGGTACCCCAGCATCACAGGTCCCCACCACTGATGCATCCTAGTTTGAGCAGAGGGGGGGATATGCAGACCCCAAGCCCCTGAGGCAGACAAGCACTTTTTGCCCCCTCAAAGGGATACCGTCTTCCCCAGCACCCATCAGCAAAGTAAGCACACCAAGTGTGTGGCATAATATTGCTTTGCTTTGGACACATTTTCCCTTTCCCAGAACAATTTGTGAGACCAGGATAGGGAATATCCCTCACCCCAACTCACATAATGGATGTCATCGCTGCAGCATCAATTTTTATGTGCACACATGGCTTTGGATATAAAGGCTGAGCAGTAAGATAGTTTATAGATACTTCCAAAACCTGCTTTCAAGAATATATGCTAATCTTTTGGATCCATTTGGATCAGCTTCCCAGAGCCGGGTATCTGCGCAGCAACAACAGCCTGACCACAGCCAGCACCACCAGCGTTGGCATTGAAGTACTGATCATGGGGGTTTGCTGAGGGCGTTTGGGTTTGCATTTCTGGTTCATGACTAAACCCAAGCAGGAGGCGTGCGTGCGGTTTGCATACAGGAGTAAGGAAATCCTAATTGCTGACAGAAGTCTCTGGAAAATTCATAAAGTCTCCCGCTACGGAACCAAACTTCCCTGCACAATAGGTCAGCATTGTAAAGATGCCCTTCCAACTACATTTTGCAGAGGAGACTTGGGTTCACCCCCCCCCCCCACAAGCAGCTGGTTTCATTTCCAGTCAGCTCCATGGTTAAGCTTTAAAAAATGGCATGTGAAGTAAATTCACAATTACAGCTCCACCTTGGGCTGGACCAAGCAGGAAACATGCTTCTTACTGCTAAACCCTGCACTCAGAGTGAGCACCTCTATTTTACCTGGCTCATAGCAAAGCTAACAGCAGTGTTTCCCCCCACAGCTTCCCCCTAGTGCCCTGGCATGTGCTGGCAGGACAGGGTCTGAGCACGTGGGTCCCACACCACCAGCACTGGCAGCTGCTGCTCCTTCAGGAAATGAGGCAGCAGGGACAGACACGGCATGGGAACACCCTTTTGTTCCTGTTTTCTTGTAGGGCAGCATAAGGGCGTACACCTGGGCAGATTGAAGCTCAGCTCCCTGCTGAGGTGGAGGGGTTCAAAGTCCCTGCATGCACTGCAGGAGAGCCTGGATTCCAGGCTCAGTGCGCCAGGCAGGGCTGGTGAGGGAACCTGGATCCCTAGCCATTGGCTAGTTGCAGATGCGGAAGAGCTTCAGACCCAGAGCCGTTCCCTACTTCACCTTGTGCCTGTGTAATATAAAATCCCTTGAAGCAAGATGGCAGAGCAGGAATCACACTCCTGGGGAAGTGTCTCTCTCACACCGGGCTGCAGTGGTGTATTACCTGGGACAAGGAGAAAGGGCAGTGACTCAGGTTTTCCCTTCACAGGGCACTGCATCAGGCAGGGCAAGGTAAGGAGTGCCTTGTCCCGAACACCCTGTGGGAAGGGCTGGAGTCAACAGACAGCGATTGCAAAACTTGGGATCCCTGCAGGCAGGAGCCTAGCAGCAGGAGCAGCACTCAGCACCTGGCTCCCCTGCCTGCAGGCAGGCAGAGAACCATGCTGCCTGCCCACTGCCCTGTTCTCCTTGCAAAAAAGTAAGTTCTGCTATGAATCAAAACCAAGAGAAGGTGGTATTGAAGAAAATTGGGTTTATTGTAAACAAAGTATAAAGTACAACATAAGAAATGTGCAAATCTTTAAAGTAGTCACAAAAAGCGTATCTAATACACTATCTTCAAACTGTCCACTTTCTGGTAGGTGTCCTCAGCAGAAAATGATAAAATAGAGATAGTGAAAGTTGATGCATTATTTGTCACAAAAGCTACAGTTTAAATTCTAGGCTGGTGTCTTTTCTGTCTCGTTTTACCTTTCAAATCACAACTTTCTAATTTAATACAATACATAAAATATCCACTTAATTTTTTGCATAAACCATCTCTCAAAGAATAACATGCTCAAGAAGCAAGAGTCCTGGTTTCTCCCTTAACCAACCCGAGCAGTTTCAGTTACAACATTTCTCTTAAAAGTGCCCTGTGTCCCTGCAGTGAACACAGCTGTGACAGGGGGCGAAGGAAACCACCAGCACCACAGGAGCAGAAGCATCGCCCCATGCCCAGGTACAACCAGCTGAAGCAGCACAAAGCTTGCCAGAGAAGCTGGGACAGTATCAAAGCTAGCAAGGGTTCAGAATAGCCCAGGCAGTGCCCCTGAGTGCCCACTCCAAGCCCTTCCAGACCAGGCTGCATCCAATAACTTGTGCTGGAGCATCGGTCTCAAATCTCCAGGACTTTGGCACCATAGCACCTCTTATAATGGGGCTGGAAAAAGGGGTAGGAGAAAGAGATTCCTACCCAGAAAAGGTGGCAGAAGTAGGAAAACTGATTTAGATTATCTTACATGGGTGTAATCTGAGCTTTCACACCTGCGCCTGCATGCTGCTGTCTTCCTAGTCCATGCTGCACTGAAGACTGACAAGAAGTTAGAACTGTAGTTGGTCTCAAGTGCCAGCAGCAAACCTTCAGCAACACTTACATGTGACTGACCTCAAGTATCTACGAGCAATTTGCAAGATTTAGAACTAATATATGCTCTGCTCCACAACCTTCCCTTTCTCTCCTTACCAGTGTAAAAGACACCCGCTGTTCCAGTCAGCCACCAGCTCTCCCAGCAACGTTTTTGTGAGGAGCACAGACTGTCGCTGCCTCCCTGCTGCCCTGCCATCAGCAGCTGGTGTGGGAGAACCACAGACTGGGAGGAAAAGCCTTTTTCCAGCTGGCATATCCCAGTGACAACAGTTAATTCCACCACCTTCAGCACAAGCTCTCTCAGTGCGTGGTGGCCGCTGTGGGTGGCACAGCGATGTCACTCAGCTTGCTCACTTCCATCTGCCAGTTGGGCAACTTCTTGGCCGACAAGTGGCGCCGGGCGTGCTTCGTTAAGTGGTCGCTCCTCATGAACCGCCGCTCACACATGGGGCAGGCAAACTTCTTCTCCCCAGTATGCGTTCTGCGATGGCGAGACAGTTCATCAGACCGTGCAAACCTTCTCTCACAGCCTTTCCAGCTGCAGCTAAATGGCTTTTCTCCTGAAAGAAGAATTACAGAGGAAAATAATAACCATGAGTACCAAGTGAGCAGCAAACACCGCTGCCTTGGACTGGCAGAGTTTGACTTTTAAAGAAAAGCTCCTCTCATGAGAGTTGAAGAAGAATCTACTTAATTAGATACATGAAATGTGAAAATTTCTTTACATACCAATATTTAAACACACAGAAGCACCATCCTTAAAGTTAAGCAGTATAAAGGGTTAACGACTCTCTGGAACCAAGCAATTTGAGGTGCTCTTTACATCTCCAGACAGCTGATTCTATTTCAGCCCCACATGAAGTGCAGATAGTGACAACTTAGCATGCCCAAAACTGCCCTCTGAAACACAGTCAGTAATAACACTTTGTGTACAGAGCCCTGGTCATGCACTGCAAGCCTGTGTTAAACCACTTGTGACTCTTTCTGCTGCTGCAATTAAGAGCTGAGGCATGGAGTAGCTACTCTAAAATCACCAAGGCAGGAATAGTTTGGAGTAGATCCTTATACTCTTCTCATAAAATGATCTCTTTTAAGTTCTACCCACTTCTGACAAAAGCATTCTTGAGGAGAAGCCTAATGAGGCATCTTTTCACTCTGGAAAAGCAGACTGCACCAGCAAGGCTTTGCTTCTACACTCATCAGAAGCATTACTGGGCACCCTCTGACATGAAGCAAGTCCAGCACAAGCAAACTGCTGAGTCAATTTCCCCTGCGGGAGATTTCCTGTCAGAGATTAGGCAGCATTATAACGCACACTGGCAATAAAAAAGATTTAATTGCTACCCCACAATTTGTTTCGTGAGCAAATTCAGTAATCGCTAGAACCTTACCACCCTGTGTATGTAACCACAACTTTCTACATTAGTTTTTAACAGCCAGAAACAACAACCAACCTGTGTGTGTTCTGACGTGGGCCTTCAAATGCGAGCTCTTGAAGTACGTTTTCCCACATCCTGGGTAGCTGCAAATGTGACTTCTTATTCTCGAAGAATCAGCGGGAGGAGTGGCTTTTGCTGCAGAAGGTACAAAGCCAGGAGCAGGGGCAATGGGAGAGAGTCTCGTGCCATTTGGACTAATAATGGGAGCCTTGGGGCTCTGGACAACTGGCTGGGGCACAACAAACATAACAGCACCCTTGGGAACTTGGGTGCCCATGAAGACCATGGGCTGACACAGAGCTGGCTGCTGGCTTGGCACAGCACTGGGCACCACGGCCGTCACAACACTGTTGCTTGCAGGCAGAGGGACCATCTGGCAAATCACTGGCACAGGGGGGGCTCCACTGCCTTGGGCAGGGCATGGCGGGCCCACCGGGACAGCCTGATGCCTGCTGCTGACCAAGGGCTTTGTGAGGGCCTCTGGAGCGACCGCTGTTTCCGCAGTTCTCCCTTCCACCACTGGCAGCTCACTGCTCTCATCACTGGCTCTGCTCAGCACCGCGGCAGAGCACTCTGAATGCTCTGTTTTCATGTTTTGCTTACTGCTTGCTTCCCTTGAAACACCATCCGGGTATTTCAGCACACTGGCTGTTCTCACTGGGCAGGTCAGGTGAGTACAAAGCTGGGCATCAGCCGTGTGGCGAATAACGCTCGTCGCCTGAGCCTTTGGGGGCCTCTCCACCTCTCTCTGAGGCACAGGAGACTTGGCAGCCTCAGCCAGCAACTTCCCAGGGTGGACCACCTGCGACATCTCAAAGTCAGAAGGGCTGTAGGGGGGGGTCAGGCACTGTGTGGAGGAGAGAGACAGAGCAAGGGGGGGCACATTACCAACACATCACTACACTGGTTGTTAAAAACAAGCATGAGCACGTACAAATCCAGACACTTACAAAAGCTGGTATCGCACTGAAGTCTGCTGCTCCGGGAAGCAAGATCTCGTCGTTCTCTTCTGACATATCAGATGCTGGAGTTATAGGTCTCATTTCCACATGTTTTTTTAAGTCTGATTTCCAATTGCAGCTCATAGAAATAAGTGCTTCTACAGCCTCAAAATCACTTTTTTCAGGAGTCTTGTTCCAGAAATACCTACTCTCTCGCTGTTTCTCAGTCATCATGTCCATTTCTTAATCCTGTTTTGGTTAGAGGGGAAAAAGGAAACTTTAAACATGATACCAAATATTAATATTCAGCAGTTGTTCATAAAATAAAGCCCCCCCCGAAAACAAATAAAGCAACCTGTGCAAGATAAATACACTTGGTCATGTGAGGGGCATGCCTGTATTTCTCTGCCTCCTTTCTTATTTATATAACATTTTAATGAAGTTTTTAGTGGGGAAATCTGGACATCTGGTGAAGATTACGTGCTTTCTTGAGACAAAAGAACTCCACCAAATCTTCAGCAACAGTTTAAGTCATTCCACATCGCAAGTGTTATGTCTGAAAGCTTAATTAAAAGCTTCACCCAAAGAAAGCACAGCTACCGCCCCCATTCCACCCTCCTTCGATTTTTGCTTTAAACACAGCCCTCGGTGTTGTGCTTGAGACACGAGGAAGGATTGCATTGGAACCGACGCACGCCTTCTTCGAAACATACTAGCCAACAAAAACGTTCCAGGAAGTACACAAAGGGTGTGTTGCACACGCATGTACGCGCAAGGAAAACCACCCACTCGGTCACTGCCTGCCGGGTCAGCACACAGAGCGGCCCAGCAGAAAGCCTCCTAAGGGTGCACCGTTACCCCTGCCTCAGCCTCCCCGCCGAGACCCCGCGGGTGGGCGCTCCCCGCCAGCCGCAG
>JASSUY010037277.1:5137-18777 GCA_032466535.1 Forpus xanthops
GAAGAAATTCTTTACTGTAAGGGTGGTGAGGCACTGGAATGGGTTGCCCAGGGAAATTGTGAATGCTCCATCACTGGTGGTGTTCAAGGCTGGGTTGGACATAGTCTTGGGTAGCATGGTTTAGTGGGAGGTGTCCCTGCCTCTGGCAGGGAGGTTGGAACTGGATGATATCTTATGGTCCTTTCCAACCCTAACTATTCTGATTCTATGACTCTATGTAAAAGATACTGTTAGAATAACAACATAAATCTTTGCCTTCAGAATAATAAGTCAGGTCTGATGCAAAAGGGAAGGAGAGGAACCATTTTTCAATAGTCAAGAGCTCTAGGTTTTGATCACTAATGAGATCCAGCCCAACTAGGAAAGGAAAGTGGGTTCATTCAGCAAATGAGTCTGTTACTCCTCTGATTAACCAAAATCATGATGTCTAAACAGTGTTTTTTTTTTTTTTTTTCTATTTGATATCTCAGATCTAATCTTTTGCCATGTAAAAACACTTTCTCTAATGAAATCCAATGTGCAGTAATAGACCAGCTTGGCATTGACAATGACACCTTTTGCTCCAATTCATTGCAAGCAGTAACAGAGAACCATCTTAATAGCACAGGGAGGTTTTGGTGAGTGCTGTTGGTAGAACCTGTGACATTGCTTCTGTGCAGCAGGATTTTCCATAGGCTGCATTAGTGGGACAGAGCCAACACACAGGCTCAATCTGAGAGCTCATCAGATACTAATTTGCTGTTAGTTCTGCTATAAATAATGCATGCCAATGGGGAGCTGCAATGGCCCTTAGTGGAGTAATGTACTCTGGCTTTCTTCCTCCCGCAGAGGCCAAACCTCACATCTGTGCTGGTACCGCAGGAGAACTTTCAAAACCACCCCAGTGACTTAGGATCATTATAGGAAAGGCACTGGGATTTGGGCATCTTTTATCTCAGTCGAGGTGTTTATATCCCTGTCAGGCTATTTCTTCCTTTAGTGGCAGGAAACGCTGGCTGAAAAGCAGAAAGCAGGCAAAAGATCTATTGGGGTTTTCCATGGGAATGAGACATGGATTCCCTGCAGGGCTTTCCAATCACTTCAGTAAGGACCAGCAGGTCCCCTCAGTGAAGGTAAGGACAAGAGCCATCTCAGGTGCACTGTCCCTAGTGCTGCTGGAGAGGGAGGTCTGAGAGACCCCCAAGAATCAGATGCTCCTGGCAGGGATGACTCCTGGCAGGAGGATGACTCATCCGAACTTGCGTCTGAGCCCCAAGAAGATGAGAAAATGATTTGTCAAAATTGATTGTGAGAAAGGTTATCAAAAGCCTTCCTGGAAATCCATTTGAGCCTATTTTCCCCTGTCCAAGAGCAGTATCCAGGTCATCCAGTCTTCCCACTATTGCACTGCCTGCTTGGCTGGGTGAAACCTAGGGCTTCTCCTGCAGAGCTGTGCAGTCTGTGACTCTCCAGGTTTTGAGTACAGGGGGTGGTTTTAGTGACAGACTGGATATTTTTGGTTCCTGTTCCACCTCTTCTTTCTGAAGAGGTTTCAAAGCTCTCAGCTGACAACTTCATTGCCTTGTGTGTTTTAGTTTGGGGTTTTTTTCTTCCTTATTTCCTCACTTAACTCCCTCTTGTGTCCCTTTACAAAACCCTGATGGAGCTTTGACCTTTCTACCCACAAACAGGCCATGGCTGCATGAAGCTCATACTGCTCATGATGAATAATGTAGCTTCTTTGTAGTTTTCTTCTCTTCCCTTTACTTCATTTCAATGGTGCTGCAAATTTTCTTGCAGACTTCCAGGGTCTGATACAATAAGATCTTTTATTGCCTGTTTTTCTGTGGGTATCTGGTTTGGACAGTAGTTTAGTGCTCATACAGCAGAGTGGGTGATATCCACTCTGAGATACTGAGCTCTGTACCACAGACCTCTCAGCCCTGTGCCATACACAGTGTGTGGCCCCAGCAGCTTGTGGTCAGCCTGAAGCAGCAGCTCTCCTTTGGTGTTCATGGTGTTTAGCTCCTGGCATAGTTCTGCTCACTGCACTGGGAGGCTTTAGCAGCTTTGGGGTAAGGACAACCCATCTTGGGCAGGCTTGTACATCTGTGAAAAGGGCTGTGTTAGAGGGATATCATCGATGGTGTCCATAAACCCAAATGCATGGATCCAAACCCCAATGCATGGCTTTTCATGGACTGGATTGGGTTGGAAGGGACCTTACAGCTCATCCAATTCCAATCCCCTGCCATGGGCAGGGACACCTTCCACTAGAGCACGTTGCTTAAAGCCCTGTTGTATGTGGCCTCTATACATTTTCATGCATTTTCAACCCCTACATCCTTCACAAGGACAGTCTCTTCCCTCCATTCATGAAATTTCCATGGGGGAGGACAGGCATCCAGGGATGTAGTTGGTGGTTTTCTTGGACAAAGGTCCTTAAACCATGATCACCCTGGTGCTCTGCTGTGCATGGACAGTGCCCAAGCCCCTCATCATGCCTTGGGGGCCAATGGAGCAAGCTGGATCCCACAGACTAAGGCAGGAGAGATCCAGCACATACACAGTGAGGGCCAATGGGGCTCATGAGGTGCAGGGGGTGAAGAGGGACCATGCCTACACCTAGAGAGGCAGTACCTGAAAATCATTCAAACATCCAGAAGCTGATTTTCCTCCTTTAAAGGTAGTTGCTTTGAAGAAAACCCTTCCAGCTGTCATAAAAAAACACCATACCTTTGATACAGCTCCTTGGGACCTCTGAGGTGTCTCCTGTTGGTATGACAGAGCTGTTAAATAATAACATATCCAAAGGCCCTGAGAATCAGCCTTTGCAAGCTTCCCTTGGCATCCAGTTTGAGACATAGATATATCAGGAGCACTCCCAACCCTGGACAGCTGCCCCGGGCTTCCATGTCCCCTCCAGCCTTCCCCACAGTTCATCTTACCCTATAAACTCCTCATCCCCAAGACCGAGCCCCAAGGCACGCACTTGGGCCATATGGCCAGGAGGAGCCTGGGTCCCACATGGGGTGGTGGCCACCACCAAGTAGTGGTAAATTCAGCCACCAAGAACTTGGGCTCGAGTCATATCCCTGGTTGCAACATGAGAGTCCCCAGCTTATAAACCAGCGAAGTAGCAGCCCAGCGTTGTTTGAGGGAGGAGTGAGGAAATCTAGCAAGCTGTTTTGCTGTTAGATGCTGAAAGGGGAAGAGCAGAGCTGTAGTAATTTTATATTTCTTTTTTTCCTGAGTCCCTTTTTATCTTTTGGCAGCCCTTTGTACAATTAAATAGCTCCGTGGGGATGCCATATGTTGCCAATAGTTTTACACTTCTCAGTAGTGGGAGGCTGGAACACTTTCCAAATTGACAGGATAGGAACTCATTACAAAATTCTTCTCTAAGAGGAACAGCTAAAATGTTCTGTCAAGGAACTGAATTAAAAATAGACCAAATGGTATTGTTATCTCCCCAAAAGAATGCACTTGGCATCGTGCATTACATGGTACATCTGGTGATACATCTCTGAGTCGCTGGGGGATGAACACTAGTCTGGAATGGCTGTAAGTGGTGAGGTGAAGAGCTCTGTCCAAACCTCAGGTACGAGGTGGTGGGTTCAGGACTTATCTCCTGTTCCCTGTTGCATCTGAACAACTTTAGCTTGGTCCTGCCAAATCCATTGCCCTGGGCTCTGTGCTCCTGAAGGGATGGTTCCAGCCTGCCATCTTGAAGAGCAGCTGAGGAGGTCCTCATGGGACTGTCTCCACTGCACTAAGCTCCAGGACCTCACAGATAAGCTTCTACCTCATGTGCTGGAGCACAGATTCACTGAGTGCTCCCCAGGTCAAAGCTAGAAAGTGCCAGGTCCTGCAGCACTCCAGTGCAGGTACCTGCACACACACAACTTGCTCCAGATTTATTTATTTTCCCACCATTTGCTGTCTTCATAGAAATAGGAAATTTTGCCTTCCCCCTTCTTCACCTTATCTTTGAGTGCCCTGTCCCTGTTTGCTCAGTGACTCCTCTCTGCAGGGCAGGTTCCTCCTGCTGCTGGGGGACTGGTGGGGACACACGCTGCGCACAGCTCTGGGTGGTGGAAGGGGCAGCTCATAAGAGCTTGATAACGGCTATTAAGTAAATACCACACACTGGAAAAAAGCTGCTTCAGTTCAACCTCAAACAGGGTGGGGTTAACTATCAGAGCAGAGCTGTTTACCTTGGGCTGCAGCGCATGAAGAGGGGGGCTTTGAAAAGCTGCTCCTGTGAATTACTGCCTTGCACAAAGGCTTCTGCTGCACAGCAGTGACAGCTTAAATAAGCTGAAATTTCTTGGAAGGATTTTCTTGTTGTCTCAGTTGTGCCTTTACTACAATCCCGGAGAATCATTCACACGATCAGAAATTGCCAGTGTGGCAGCTACTACAATTGCCAGTTCAAGCTGCCCCTTTATTTACTCTGATGTCATGTTGATATTGAGTTGGCTTAAACAGAAAGCGTGTCTGGTTCCTACTTGAGTTAAAACTGAGAAATGTAGTAAACCAGCAGCAAAACAAGGAGTTTACCTGGGGGCAGTCTTTGGGCTGATGAGGAGCAGGTCAGGGTAAGCCTATTCGGGTTCTATGTGCCTGTCCCTGGAGTGTGCAGTGCAAAACCGCCCTGGGCCTTCAGGATGAATCTGCTGTGGGCTGTGTTCACAGTGTGTATGCTGGGCAAGGTGTGTTCACCTAAGCTACATGACATGTTAATGGGTTTGGACCTTTCTGTGAGCCAAGTGAGCACATCCGTGCTCATGTACCTGTGTAGGGTCTCTGAAGCCTGTGTCCACCAGCCAGATGCAGTGGGAATTCAGTAGGGCAAAGGACAGACTGTGGCCTCTGCATAAGTCAGACAACTGGACTGTTAGAAGATTAATTGACAGACCAAGGGATTTCTTGTGTGTCTGCCAGAAAAACTCAAGAGAACAGTACCTACTGGAATACAGCATACCCAGAACTATGCTGTGGGAGTAGCCAGTTTGGTAAACCAAAGGTTGGAGAATATCTGATTCCAATTATATTCTCCTTGCCTTTTTTCCCTTTTGTCACTAAAGAACACAGGCATTCAGGCAGCTGTGGGGCATCAGTCTACCCCTGGCAGCTCCATTTTGCTCCTTCTCTTTTAGGCATCCCACCATGATGACCCACAGATATAGGGAGGGCTGGTACCCATCCTGTCCCCTCACTGCACCTCACCATGGAGCCTTGAGTGCTTGAGCCCTGTGGATGTTTCCTGGGGTCAGGATGCTCAAAATGCACAATGCCTTTGGTGGCAGCAGGCGTGGACCACACTGGGCCAAGCAGGTTGATGCAATCCTGGTGTCAAGCCCAAGCTGATATTTTGCTTCTGGGCCGAATTAAGTGCCATAGGCTGGAGCAGAACAGCCTTTCAGCTCCAGCTTCTGAGGCCAAATCCGACCCCAGGCAGGTGGGAGGGTTTTAGGTTCTTCCCCCTGCTTCTGCTTGGCTAAGTGTCTCTGATCAGAAGGTGGCTGCTGAGGCTCCTTGTGGTGATGTTGCCACATTCAAGCTGGGCAGGTTTCAGGCAGCCCTGCAGAGAACTGGAGTGACTTCCCCTCTTCTCCTTCCTAGGCTGTGCAAACCATAAGCGTGGTCCCATGTGGGCGGAATAAGCCACCTCTGCAGAAAGTGCATCCTTCATGCCTTTATGGGGGTGTGCTGAGCTGTTGTGGGTGAAACCTGAGGTACTGCTATGCAGGAACTCAGGCTGGATCATTGAGTCCTGTCTCCTCTGAAGCTCAGTGAATCTAGAAAATCACCTCCCCTTGTCAGCTGTGCTAAAAATGCAGCCCCTGCACAAAAGTGCTTTTATGTCTGCTTCATGCATATTGGAGGTTGACATTAAAAGAGAGAGAAAGAAAGAACAATCCATTAGGCTCTGTGCACTAAATCCTAGATTTCAAACTGACACATCTAAAAATACCTATGATATGAAAGCAGATACAGCATGATAATTATACACTGCAGGTCTATTGTGCCATTGTACTTCACATGGGATTCCTGCTCCAGCATCTACTGCAACTGTTACAAGAGATGAAGCAAACAGCCTAGCTAAAATGAAGAACCATTCTGTTGGATTACCATGATCAGCATCCCAAAATGCTCCAGACCCTGGTCTGGGTCTCTTCAGTATGGAGTGCTGGGATTTGGCACTGGGTAGATCTGCCTTGCCCAGATTTGACATATTTCTTAAAAGACTCCTTTGGCAGCTGACCTGAAACCAGTTTCTTATGTGAAGTGGTTAGCATCTCTGCTTTCCTGCTTTCTGGAGAGATTTCTCATGTCCTTGGATGTGGTAAAAGCATGTATCATGAAACTACTGCCCTCAAATTGGCATGGGGGCAGCCACCCAGGCTCTGAACCGTTTTACTCTGTGGAATGCTGAATTCTGTGTGTTTCTGGCAATTTCCTGCAGTTACAAACTCCAGTGATAATGAAGATCAAGTTGTAGGCTAATTAGTTAGTGATCTAATTTTACATAAATAAGTCCAATAAATCGTGTTCATTATTGTACAAAGCTTGTGTTTGAGATGAGCTCTGTAACATGCACCATCCGTGACCATGTGCATGGACCATCCCCCAGCTTTCGCAGTGACTGGGAAAGCATGGGGAAGACTTACCTGAAAATCAAGTCTGCTGCCTGCCTGAGAACACACGGGATATCCTCCTAGTCCAGCCAAAACAGCAACGGGCTTGCTTGGAAACAGCTACTGCAGTGAGAACGCAGGGGGGAGGAAGGGACAGAGGCCCAGGCTGCGAAGTCCCCACATGTCACCCGATTGCCCTGAAATCTGTGCTGCATCTGCCACCCTCTCAACAATTTTCTTCCCTGTGAGGGTGCTGAGGCGCTGGCACAGAGTGCCCAGAGAAGCTGTGGCTGCCCCATCCCTGGAGTGTTCAAGGCCAGGTTGGACACAGGGGCTTGGAGCATCCTGCTCCAGTGGAAGGTGTCCCTGCCCGTGGCAGAGGTTGGAACTGGAGGAGCTCTGAGGTCCCTTCCAGAACAAGGCAAGCTGGGATTCTGTGATCATTCTGAAACAAGCCATGGTCAGGTGTGGTCAGTGAAGGTCCCATCGCACTGCAGAGGGTGGTTTGGGAGCCTCTGGGCGGTGCAGCAGTGAGCAGGGTGCTCTGCCAGCCTCATCTCACCTTGTGCTTTCAAGCAGCCAGATGGGCTGCTGTGATGAGCAGGCGATATTTCTGGGTTTGGTGGGTGAAGCAGGCAGGGATCCTCCCAGTGAAAGCCTCTATATAAAGGCGAGTTATTCCCTGTAATTTGAGAGCACACCAACCCCAAACTCTAAAAAATGCCGAGGCTCCAAACCACAGCACCAACCAGACCGTCATGAGGCCTCCAGTCTTAATTGGAGTTCCCGCTCATGTTTCTTCTGGGTTTGAGTGCTGGGTCATGTTCTTATGTGCAGAGAAAAGTCACAGCGCAGCACAAACTGCCTGGTTTTCAAGTGAAACTCGAGCCTCTCTCACAATCACGTGTGTCTGGGACATGGGGCTTCTGTAAAATGTCAGAGAGAGGGGAGCATCCTGACAACCACACCAGTTGAAGCAGGTGCCCTTTCTCTTTCAGCTGCCTGCAGTGGTGTGGGCTGTGTGTGTCTCCTCGCACCTCTGCCGCACCACCTTCATCTGCCCCCGTAGGGAAGCACACCCCCCAAATACAACGTGTCCTTTGCCAAGGAGAGCCGGGGCAGTGAGCTCTGCGGGAGGAAATCACTCCTCCTGCTCCATGAGAAAGCCACCTGTGTTTAAATGGGTCACAGTAAGCTGCGAAGTTCACACGTCCCTGTTGTGAGAGCAGGGACGTGCCAAAGGGAGGGTGCGGTGTCACTTTGGGTGCTGAGCATCGCTGGCACAGCAGGTACCAGGGCAACGGTGGCCAGGACGGGGTACGTGATTGCTGTTGGTGCTCACCGCAAGAATCAGCAGGAAGAGCCCCAGAGGAAGACAAGCAGGCTTTTAATGGTTCGCTACCCAGCAGTGACGGTCTCTCGCAAGTCCACCCCGCTCCTGGCAGTGACCACACTGTGTTTTAGGGGTCCTAAAAGCAGACACCATCCAACCACTGCGCTTCAAGAGGAGGGGTTGAGCTTGGGTCTCTTCCTGTGCTGATGTACAGCACCCAACCCACAGCTCTCACGCTCTCAGCTGAGCCTCTGGAGGCATCACAGCAGGGGCAGAGGTTTGTGCTTCCACAGACCCACAAGTGCCACAGCGCCCAAGTGTCCCTTGTCTCAGGAAATGTGGGAAACAGGTCCCTTGGCTCTAGGAATAACTACTTCATGAGGCGTGGCCACAAGTCCAGAGCATGGAGTACCTGCTGGAGGCATGAGCAGGAAATGAAACCTTCAGGGGCTGAAATGGGCAGTGCCATATGTGCAGTGACAGAGCTGATGGAATGGGATCCCCCAGTAGGCTATGACAGGAATTGCACATCCGTGCCTCAGTTTCCCTATCTGTGAAATGGGAACAAGGCGCTGTGTCTGTAGTGTCATGCACTCCTGCTCCAGGCTGGGTGAAAGGCAGGGGTAGCACACCAAGGGGGGACAGAGAAAACCTGTAGTTGCTCAGTAACCCTCCTGGCAGTGCAAGGACCTGCAGACAGCTCTCAGATGTGCCAGAGATGGCCCCAGGGATGGGATGCCCTGGCCCTAGGACCTGCTTTACCATTACAGATCTTCCTGTGAGGCTGCTTCAGCACTGCCTGGATCAATGAGGCTCTTTTCCCCAAAGATCCGTTCTCTTAGCACTGAGCAAGGCGTGCTCCTCACTGGAAGAGATGGGGAGCAAAAGACTACGAGGCTGTTGACGGTAGAACACAGTTTCAGTGTCCATGTAACCCTGGCAGTGTCTGTTATGTGCTTTTCCTTACTCCTCCTCCCAGCTTTCAAGTACCTGTCACAGCAGTTTTCCACTGGGACACCTATCCTGGCAGAAAGCTCGTTTTGGATACCATTATCTGCACAATTTCCTAAGCAAATACACTGCTGTAAGGACGTTTCTACTGGTATAAGGTCACTCACCCTGCAGAGGTTGAGCATCTCTATCAGCATCAGGTGCACAGGTTACACAGAGAGGAATTCTCAGAAACAGGAGCCCTAAAATAGTCCTACCAGGGAATCGGGACAAAGGGAGATAGTACACCTTCCCTTTTTTTCAGAGCAAAAGGTATGTTGCAAAACAGGAAGATAAAGAGAGGAACTGGAAAGAAAAATAAAAAGGGAAACTAAAAACTGGAAAAAATCAAGAAAATGTGGAAGGAGTTCAACAACATCCATGAAAGGAGAAGGAAAAAAGAAGGGATAAAGGGATGGGGGAAGGCAAATCCACCTGGCATGCTGGTTGATGACGTGTGCTCTGTTAGTCAACAGCCGTGCAGCTGCTCATCCTGCATCCCGCCCTGCTCTGCTCATAACTGCCCACGGGACCTTTGCCACGGAAACCGGCCCCATTCCCCCGGGTTCATTGTTCCTGTCTCCGGAGGACCTGTGGGTGTGCAGCCCCAGGTACACGTTGCTTACAAACCACCTGCGAGGAGAGATGCTGTGTGTTGTAATCCTCTCACAGGGCTGGCTTCACGGCTCTGTAACTAAATCCTGTCCCAGCCCCCTTGAAGAGGGAAGGAAAATTTGGGGAAGGGCTTCACTGCTCACCTGTAATGCTGAAAGGAAAATGCCCCAGGGTAAGCTCCAGAAATCCCGTGTAGCTTGGCTTGGTTCTTACAGGATGAGCTATTCCTTTGCAACATCTCATAGGGGTAGATGTGTCTACTATAGATTATGATCACTATTAAGGCCACCTGGAGGAACTACTCTGGGTTCTCTCTATAGCACAAATCCAAGTCTATTCGAATAGCATAAAATAAGACAGGCAGTGACGAAATCTCCAGCCTACTTCCTCACTGCTTATCCAGCCACAGCCACGAATTCCCAGCATTGGTGTGTGGAAGACCGGGAACAGAGGCAAGGGCTGGTCAGGCCAGCTTACAGGAAAAGGTGTCTCCAGTATTTGCTATCAAGAATTGAGATGATATTTGTTTTCTGATAAAAGTTGGTACTTTGCTCTTTCACAAGCTGCTTTTAAAAGCGGTTACCCTGAGGATTAATTTAACTCCTTCAAATAACTTTTGTCCCTGCCTCTGCCAACACGTGTGTAGGAGCTGACATGAAACTTCATGAATCCCAGACTGGTTTGTCTTAGAAGGGACCTCAAAGCTCATCCAGTTCCAACACCTTCCACTGGAGCAGGGTGCTCCAAGCCCCTGTGTCCAACCTGGCCTTGAACACTCCAGGGATGGGGAAGCCACAGCTTCTCTGGGCACCCTGTGCCAGTGCCTCAGCACCCTCACAGGGAAGAGCTTCTGTGTAAGAATCCATTTCAGTTTCCCCTCTGGCAGGTTAAAGCCATTCCCCTTAGCCTGTCCCCACAGGCCCTTGTCCAGAGCCCCTTTCCTGAAACTCAAAGGTATTCAGAAGCCCTTGCTGAGAGAGAAAAGATCCATCCCAAATCAAAGTTATTGATGAAGCTATTAGGAGACTGGCAATTACTGTGTAATACAAAGCATCTTCTTCCTGACAGAAGTTCCTTCCGGTTTGAGGGCCCTCTCTGTTGCCGCTACTCCTCAGTAAAGGGACCTGGAAGGACCATTCAGGATGCAAAGCCCAGCCCCACATACAGAAGTGGCTGCATCTCCCAGGGGATTTGTTTCCTTTGTGCTTCACATCCTCCCCAAGGGGCAGTGCTGCCCACAGCACTTCCTTCAGAGGAGGCACTAACTAGTTAATCTGAGAAAGTCAAATAGGAGAAAATGACATTAGTGAACACTATCTGCCAAGCGACAGAAAAAACCCTGTAATTCATTTTGGGGGGTAACTGCAGTTCAGACGTCCTCAGAAGAGGTTCTCTGCTCGTGACAATGGGCACAGAAATAATTTATTTGGCAGTGGATGAGAAAAGGAAAAAAAGATGAAAAATCCCTTGGATGAACTATTTTTGGCTCATGGGAGCGAACCAGGGGCCGGGAGCAGAACCATCTCCACGCAGGGCCATGCAGCCAAGCCTGCTCCACGTGCACCTGCACTCCAAGCACTTCAGAGAACAAGCCATGAGCCCCTGGCAGCTCCCCAGCCCAGCTGCATGTGCCAGCACTGAGGAGTCCACCTGTACCCCCCTGTGTGCCTTGCAGCCCCCCGGAGCTTCCATGCTAGGGGATGGGCATGGAGCCAGTTTCCTTCCAGAAAGAAACCCTTGGTCAAGGGGTAGGATTACTTGGGAAAGGGAAGTGTTGGTGCCTGGCAGCAGCAGAGCCGCAGGAAGAGAGCCCTGATTGATATTCCTGGAGCTCTGCACTTGTTCAGGAGAAAAACACCTACGTTCAGCAGCCAGAGTAAATATCGTGCCTTAATGCTGTGTGTTCATAGAGCCGCTTTTCCAGCTACTGAGGAGTGTAGTTTTGGAACATTTATTGTTGCTATAAACTGAGTCTCTATCTCCCTCCCTCTCCTCCCTCTCCCTCTCTCTGCCGCTAATTGACAAAGAGGCCCAGTAATTAAAGGACAATAAAAGTTTTCCAGTAATTAGTTTCTGTTGTTTGGTTACAGGCCATCAATTGTTCTTTAATAATACCAATCGTTAGCATGCAGTAGTCAGTGGGTTCTCAAAGGCTTCTGGGGCACAACCACTTACCAACACTACACATTCCATTCCCATGAGGGCATCTTGCATCCAGCAGGCGATTAACCCTCTCCTAGGATGAAGTATTCCCTACCCTGCCTTCTGTTTTGGGGTAAACATCTCACATAACTAAAGATCAGGAGATGGCAATTACGGTAGGGTAGTTATCCCTACCTGAGGAGCAGGGAGGTGGGTAGCTTACATATATACAGATACAGTGCAGGGTACTGGGAGCCTGAGAGGGTGGTTATACCCATACCTCTGCTATAAAGTATACGGCATGGTCCGCTAAAACACTTCACTGCAACACACACTCTTTTAAGGTGTAATTTGCTGAGGGGCATCCCCAGTGATTTCAGCAGGATTACATGAACATACAGGCAAGTAAACATGTGCCAGTTGGTTAAACAGCTTCATATTTTTCTGCCTGAATGCTGCATTTCATGTTCAAGGCTCAGTGTATTTGCAAGATTTGGCACCCATGTAATGATGGCTGAAGACAGAGGTCCCTGTTGGCCTCTTTTCCTTTGGTGGACCCAGCTGAAGCTGCAATACAAAGATCTAAGGCTTTGATCATCATACATAAAACTTTAATCAATAGATCAAATCCTAGTTTCAAATAGGCGCCTCAGATTCCCTAATGGTGGGAATTATTTGTTCCCAGAGATGTTTCCCCTGCCCTCCACTGACTGCTGAGATGGTGCAGGTAACTCACCTGGCCTGGGCATCCAGCCTGGGCTGAGATCCCAGCCCAGTCGAGGTCCTATCACCCAACAGCTGGATGTCAGGAAAGATGAATTTGAGGGAAGTATTTAACAAACAAAGGAGAAATTAAATCCTTCTCTTCCACAGAGTGTTTCACAAACACCTTGTTTATACACTTGACTTGGAATACGTTTGGAGGCCCTACCTCAAATGAAATCTCACGTTACTTATGTGGTTGCTAATAATCTCCAGTGGCATCACTGGTTTCTTCATTACAGAAACCAGTGGAGGCTGGACCCAGGGAGTGAAAAAAACCACTGCTCCAAAGCTCCTGGACTTAGGAGTTGTTTCTCTCTTGCAGGAAGCTGCCTGCCCTGCCACTGCCTGTCTCTGCTTTGGATCAGGAGTTCCTCTGGTGCAGCTGCCGAGCAGCCCGATACGCTTCCATGAAAAACCTCTATTTTGTCTAATCAGAATATTCTGACATCTCCTGGAAGATTCCCAAAGAGCACTTCAATGCTTTGGAAGCCTGGATTCTGGATATGATTTCTGTCCATAAATAGCCAGGCTGAAGTTCAGTTAAATAATCATGGCATCCAACCATGTGGACCCTGCCAGGAGCTGGGCATGTGTTTGTCACCCTGGGACACGTGGAGAGCGGTTGTGCTAGGGTATCTACAGCTTTCCCTTAGTCTCTCTAGCCATCTTGTCCACCCAGCACCTCTTCCTTGCAGTACCCTTTGCACAGGCTCAGCCTGGGCATGCACTTGCTCCAGGAGTCATCAAATCCCAGACTGGTTTGTGTTGGAAGGGACCTTCAAGCTCATGCAGTTCCAACCCCTGCCACGGGCAGGGGCATATTCCACTGGGGCAGGTTGCTCCAAGCCCCATCCAACCTGGCTTTGGGAGAGCTGCCCAGATCTCTCACAGTTCTTTTCCTCTGCATGCCACTGTGTTCTTTATGACAGCAGATTTTGGGGCTCTGTAGGCAGTTTACTATTGGTAAAGAAACAAGTGCCAGGGAACACAGGTATGTAACCATTCATCAGAAATGGGAGGTATAGCTTCTTCTTTAGGCTCCTTAGCAGCAACATTCTCTTCTTATATTAATGTCGTGGTTTGAGGCCCCTCAACCAGTTCTGTGCACCCCCTCCCCTCTTTCTTCCCCAGTCCCGGGGAAATGGGAAGGAGAATCAAAAGAATGCAACTCC
>JASSUY010037278.1:0-11396 GCA_032466535.1 Forpus xanthops
TAACTGCAAGTGCCTTGTGAGAAGAGTGACAGGTTGAGGAGCTACCTTCAGCTGTATCCCTCAGCGTGGGCGGGGCCATCCGCAGGAGCGCCTCCGCGGCCGCACGCGATTGGCCGACGGGGCTGCCAGTCATGGCGGCGGAACCGGATGTCCCTGCTGTGTCACGGCGGCGGAAGATGGCGGTGCCCCGCCCCGTGGCCCGGCGGGGGTCGGGTCACGGTGGGACCGGGAGGCACCGCGAAGGGACGGAGCGAGCCTGACCTCGGGGGTCTCGAACCGGAGCCCCGGCTCCCGGCCCCGCTGGGATTAGAAAGCGGGGGTGCGGCACCAGCAAGTGAGGGTGAGGGGCGCGGGCCCCAGCCAAGGGGCTTCTGCCACCAGAGAAGGCTCTTTCCACCGCCTCTGTGGGGAAAAGTCTTCGGTTTGGTTTTTAAAAACACAGGTTTTGGCGAAAGAAGGCCGATAATAAATTGTTCATTAAGCCGGAATAAACACTGGGAATGGGGGCTGGATTGTGCGGTTAATTCAGAGCTTCCTGTCCTCATTAATCCGGACGCCGGGAATTCCATGCATGCCGGATGGCTGAAGAAGCTGCTCCCTGTGCCTCACACACAGCACACTCCGTAGCCGCCCGTTCAGCCACCACCAACCTCTGCTGCCACGGGCCCGCAGCCGCTTCTCCTTCCACCACCAGCCCCATAACGCGCTGTGAAGAGGAATGCCCCGTGGAGCGAAGCTGAAGCTGCCCCAACCCTGATCCCCCTTCACCACCACCATCGATCCCAATGCCACCTCCGCACCCAACCTCAGACCCCACGCTACCAAGGAAGGACGAAGCCTCCACGGCAGGCAGGAGCGGTGCAGAGCTCTGACTGCATTTAAATCACCTTTGTCTCACCCGTGCAGCCCCAGGCAGGGCTGAACAAGCCCCAAGTCAGCTCCTGCCCTCACAGACTCACACCAATCTCTGTTACCACCTAGAGACCCAAAGGGTGTTAAGTATTTATTACCATTCCTTTCGAGCTGGTTTCTCTCCAGAGCTGTATCAACACAATCTAACACCGGTATCGTATAGACAGTGTTTAATCAAGTTATAAAAGTGACATTCTTTCAAAAGGTGCAAAGTTATTCATGTCCTGACACGGAACCTACTTAGGCGAGATCTGCATCGAAAACAAAACGTGTTCAGAGCATCAGGAGGCCCAGGGGAAGCCAAGCACAGACCCAAGGCCAAGAGGGGAAAGAATCTGAAGTGTTGGCAATGAACAATAAATCAGAAGAATGGGGTCAGAACGAGCCTGAAACTCAACTGAAAACCTCAAAAGAAGGGAAGAGGGTAAGGACACAACCAATGGAGTGCTCGTACTTTAGAAACCTTCCCAATTTGTTTTTAAATCCCATAAGGATCCTGTATGGTTTGGAATAAACAAGTGTTTTGTGCTTTCATCTAATGACAAGGCTTTAGGTCTTTGAACTTAAATCATGAGAGATGCCAACCTGTACACTTCTTACAAACAGAGTACTTCTTTAGCAATTACACTTCTCCATTCAGACAGGTTATGTTTCTATGCAAACACCACTCCACCATTAAACACACTATTGAGTTCAGGCAAGCTTCAACCTCCCATGAGGTATTAAACTGGAATCCTTTCAGTCCTCGCCTCACAAAGGGCTCCCAGTGCTGCTCGCATGGCTGGGAAGGGGTCCCCATGCCTGGCACGCTCATTAAAGTTCATCTTTTTAGATAAAACCGTATTCTTGTGCTGTCCCACAGGGTTCAGCAACGTCTGTGTAAGAGTCAAAGGTTTCTGTGCTTACAAGGAACCGATGCACCCCACACCGAGGCCAGCTTACGAGTCCAGAGGCTGCAGCCACACACAGTCTGATTCCCAGCAACAGAACAACGTTGCCATGAGCATGTTCCAGACTGTCCTGAACTGTTACAGCTTCTCTCATTTCTGCAGTGAAGACAAGACCTGAATTTCCCCACATTTAAGGTTATTCTAACCGTGATGTGCCTGGCTGGATACAAACGCATCTCTCCACAAGTCACTCAGTTCTCATCTGTTTCTTAATCCTGAGGCTGGAAGAGAAGCACTTTCAGAATCTTCTCTCTGGCTGAAGCCACACGTCCTGGACATCAATCACACCATGCGCTCCTCCAGCTGCTGGTGCTTAACACCAGCAATTGCTGAATTGCTGAGACCTTACAGCTGTGCAGCCACTCTCCATTTTACCTGGGTACTCAATTAAAAACTTGGATAAAAGCAGCAGCAACATTAGGATTAGCTTTAATGACTGGACTTATTTTTTCCAGCCTCTCTCCCCCCTCACCCCTCCCAAAGTGTTATCACTTGAAAGACAATGAATGCATAAATTCAGTAACTCTTTCCAGGGTTATATGGCTTTGATGGTTTGACATGGAACAAAAGAAATCTGACTTTTTGACATCACATGCGCACAGAAAACTTGTAATAGGTAGAACTCTGCCAAAGCTTGAAGTTGATTTCTGCTTTTTCACAACATACAAAACAGACATGACCTAATAATGAAAAACATGCAAACCAAAATGTCCCCAGAATATGAACCTGTGTGGCTACAGACACCAAAGTGCTTCCAAAGAGTTTAGCCTAGAAGCATACATAGCGCCAAAGCTGCCAAAGGTAGTGCAGAAGATTTAAGCCTCCAAGTGGTAGCAAGCAATATATTTTACATTGTAACCACCTCGACATTCCTGTAATTGCTTCCGAAGCTTCTGATAGTTTTAGAACAGCATTTGACTTCAGAAAAAGCACAGTTCTTAATGCACCCTTCTCTTTAACGTACGCTTTATGTAGGTTTATCACAGGTATACAGTTTAATGCTCACAGTGTCCCGAAGTTGTGAAGACTCTGTAACAGACAACTACACATTGGGAAGCTCAGGTTGGGTTTTGATTCCCCGAGTCAATCATTACTGAATCATACCGAGGGGCCAGGAGCTGGACCCCCCCATATTGCTACATACCATACGGGAGCTCACATGCATCTCTTCACGGGGAGCATCCACAGCACTAGATTTGATCCTGCTGGTACAATATTAGCTTTCCATCCCTGCTCCGAGTTCCAAAAACCTTCAGATTCTTCACTATTGTACTAAGTAACAAGGATATTATCTCTATTTTATTTAAGTTACGTAGCTCTGAAGGATGTTATGTGCTCTACTGAGTACAGCGAGTCTTCCTGACAAAGAAACTAGGGGAGAAATGAAGAACCAAAAAGTGCCTTTGAAAATTAGTGAAAATATGATGATTTCAGGTGCAGCTTTATGGACAGAATGCAACAGTATCTCAATATTTGGCAATCCAACATTAGTGCTAATGAAATCCTTGATTGTTGACCCATAGACTTTGTGTTAAAATTGACTTAAAAAAGCTGGTTTTTGCTATCAACAAAACCAGTGACTGGCTCGGAACGCAATCTAGGAGCTGGATGTCCAGATGAGATGAGCAATTGGTGCTGTAATTTCAGTATATGTCTGGGCAGTCTGAGAAATTCCTATCAAAATAGCCACCTGAGTACAGCCAATCCGAAGTCCCAGTGTAGGGGTTAGTGCCTTGATGAAACCATCTGGAAAACAAAAGAAAGGAAAAGGAAAGAAACAAGAAAAAAGCAAATAGAGTGAGCAGTTATTAAGAGGGGAAAAAAAAAAAACAACTTTGCTTCTTTCATAAAAGACTGGAAAAGCACACTACTATTTCTTATTAGAAAATAAAATCTCTCAGGAAACAGCCTGAGCATGAAAAAGAAGGCATTAAACCTCCTACACAGTTATCACCACCTTGTAAAGCACCTTTTTTACAATTATTTTTAACATGAAGCCAAGGAGGAAAGAAAGGGTTTTCATCCTGTCCCATTCCAAATAAAAAGAACACTGCTACTCCAGATTAGATAGATTCATTCTACTTTAAAGGAATGCCAACTCCATTCCACAATCCTTTTTGTAATCCTGTCCAAACAGGAAGGAGTCTGCTTCTGGGGAGCTGTACTCTGCAAGAACAGATGCTCCCTTTTTAGTCACGTTGACTGAAAACAATTCTATGCTTTCTGGAAGAGATTTTCAAAGGCAGTAACTGCAATGAGGCTGTAGCTGCTCCTCCAGGCTCTGGGAAAACACTATCTCTTCTGAATTTCAGGAAATCATGGGAGCATCCCAATGTTCTTGCCTTTGAAGGAAGCACCTGCAGGAACTGGCCATGAGCATGCACTTGACTGCAGAGCATTGGCATCTGTGTAAAGGAACCAGCAGGAGAAAGCTCCAAATCACACATCACTGATGCACTCTGTGATAGGGAAGTCACTCAAATATGCAGTAAAAAAAGCAATTTCTGAAGTATCCAAGGCAAGAAGGCCATAAGAGTGAAACAAAAGGCCTCAGAGGGCCACAATGTCTTACTTAGCTGCCAAAAGCTGGACAGGAATTGGTTAAAGAACAGATGAAACTTCTTATTTTATTCATTCCGATAAAAATATGACATCTGTAGGTTGTAGAAAACAAACCCAAAGAAACCCAACATTACCACAGCACTTCACTGGACAGGTTTCAGCATTTAACATTGGGTAACTTTGTCCTGGAGAAGTTATCAGCAATTTTGGCTTCCAGCTACATGATTTAGCTGTTGACCCAGCAAATTTGCTTTAGTGCCACCATGCAGGAAATCAAACAGGCTGTCTTCATTCAACACACCTTAAGCAGCACATCAAACCCTTCTAAGCATTAAACAAATGCCCAGCTTCCCTCCCCTTACCGTGTGTGCCACTCCACCTCATCCTTCGCACGCTCCTTGCGAGCAGCTCTCTGTTTCTCCTCTAGTCTCTCTTTTTCTTTGCTAGCCACATCTAACAAACACACCAAGAAAAGATTGGTTACTTTGCAAAACAGAAACAGAAATGCAGAAAACACAGAAGAGACTGCAGAGAAAGGAAATACAGTTAAGGTAAGCAAGAGGAAGCATTTGCTGTACAAAACCTCACTGAACAACGGCAGTCTCAACACCAAAACCCCTCAACTGTCATTTCAGAACAGTTGCTACTACAAACAGTGTCAAAAATGAAATTTGGGGTGGTTTATCTCTCAGAAGCACTGCAGGAAAGAGCTCAGATTAGGCATAATAGAAAGTGTGACACTATTTGGCCATGTGTTTTTAGTGACAAACACCAGAGCACGTCTGTTCACCACATGTCTTTCCAGACAAGCCTCAGAGCAAGAGAGCGCGCCTGCCAGTTTCCCCCAAGCTAGCAAACATGCAAATACACCCTAACAGAGGACAGCAGCCTTGGAATCCACTCTGGACACATTTTCTGGGAGAAAACAGATACTGTTCAAATGCATGTTCATTACTACTGGGTGAAAATGAGTTAAGGCTGCCCCGGGAATGAGAAACTGAAGACCTGTATCAAGAACTTCCCACCAGCCATCCCTCTCAAAACTTACTAATGTGAAAGCATCTCCTCCAGCAAACACGTACCCATGTTCCCATTTTCCATGTTTCTGATGTCTGGACGTAGCCGGCAGTCAGTGGGAGCTAATATTGCTTCCATGCCCTTCTCCAGCTCATTGAGGCTCACGGCAAAACTGGTGAAATTGTACATCTTAAAAGCAAATCAAAAATAATGCACAAGTTACTTTGGCAAAGTGGCACTGGGTTCCCTCTACTGAATTGATACAGTGGAGCTTCCAAGAGAAATTGCTGAGCCAAACCTTCCCACACCGACTGCCCTGGAATCCAGGTTAGGCTCATACAAAACTGGGTTTGGAAGGGAGGGACAAGACAAAAGAAGGGATGGAAATCACAGCTTTGATTATTTTAAGCATGCTGATTCAGAGGATTAACAAAGATTTTCCTCCCTATCTCATGCATAACATCATGATTTTTATAAAGAAAAACAACATACAGAAAACCCAAACCAAAAGAACACCACACTTAAAGGACCACAGTCTCTTGTTGGAGCTATTGAAGGTAACACCAGTGACTGCATTTTGGAAGCCTGTCTTTTAACAGCAGGGTCAGCAGAGGGAACATGTTTCCCTATTTTAGCCACTCCAAGTGCAAAGATCTCTCTCACGTTCACCCACACCACCGAGCCCACGCTGAAGCGGCTGCAGTCACAGCATGTGTTCTTGCTACCAACTTTAACACAGCAGTGATGCTCTGAGCACAGGATCAAAGCACAGAGCTTTCTGCAGTGTCATTTTTCAGCTGTAGCAAGAACTGACAGAGCCTGTCAATGTGCATCCTAAGGTCAGATGCTTCAACAAGGTCTCCCTTCAACAACTCTCATGTTCCCTTGGATAAATCACTAGCAATAGCGATGAACGGACTTGATTGAAACAGTTACCTGGGAGGAGTTTGGTGGCCTACAATTTATTCTCCAAAGTAATTTACTGCCTGGTATGAACTGCACCGTGTCTTGAACCTCTGGCATATCATCAGCCTCATCATTTTCAGATTTAATAACATCTTCACTCTGGAACAGAGAGAACATTTGGCAGGGGAACAAAAGGAAATTCGACAGTTTCATCTAGAGCTCTGCAGTGACTGTTGATGAATCTGTTCAAATTTGAGATACTAAACACTCTCCTGTACTTCTGCCTCACCCCTCGTGTTCCTTTTCCTCACTGAGTATACTGATCCTCTCATTCTTACTGTAATGTCTTGCTCCTTATATCTCTGAGTAGTCTCCCAGCAACTTGAATGTCTGTTTACAGTAGTAAACTAACGCCTTTCAGAAGCCTTTTCTGTGACTTCCATTCTATTCCATGTCATAGCTTTATTTCACCCAACATGATTATTACTCCTTCAGGATGAAGTAAGCCAAGACTGCAATTTAAACCAGTTCCCATAATGGCCTAAACTGACAAATAGGACATGTCTGTTGGTGGCTACTGCTATATCATTTGCAAAAGATATGGATGTGCAATTAAAACCAGATCTGCCCTTGTTTCAGACTGATTTCCTATGATCTAGATTCTAATAACTATCATCACTGCCATTTTTCACACTACAAAGACTGTGCACTTAGGTTTATAAATACAGCATCCTTCTCCTTCAATGTTCCTTTGTTACCAGATGCACTGTGCTACAATGCATAACTAAAATCAAACATAGTATTCTGCAAGAGGCTGCTCTCATGATCTGAGACTCCGCCTGTTGCAGGACACAGACAGCTACACTGAGGAACTTAAGAGGATTTCACCACGAGAAACCACTTAAAACCATAACCAACAGAAGTTTAAGGCAATTAACATCCTAGAGTGACAGTGTCAGTTTTACCCCCTCCCCTCACTCCAACCCCCCCACTTTCTACCTTCTTTCTGCCCCCTCCCACACAACCCATTTATTTTATTCAAGAACACATTATTAAATTAAACAGGGCCTGTTTTATACACTAGAGAACAGCTCCATATGGTTAAGAGACTAATTTCAATCATTTGGTTTGAGCATTCATTATTTAGAAAGACTCTTTTACACTACTTTCCACGTCAACATCTGGTTTACTGTTAAAAGAGTTTCCCATCTAAATATAGATTCAACAGGAAGGAAGGAAGGAACGGAAGAAAGAGTTGATTTTTGTAAGATGAATAGGATCTTATGATATAAAGAAAAAAGAAAAAGTCAAAATACAAGCGTGTACCATGATGGAATCCAGAGCCAAAAGCAAGGCCTCTGGATTCTTCTCATGTGAGTGCTTTTTAATATGAGTTTAAGCCTCTTAATGTTAAGAGTGATTAGATTTTGTTTAATTTATCATTTTCAATGAACAATTAGGGTCTGCAAGGCCCTGTTGCTATCAGGAAACCCCAAAGTCCTCTGTTGTACCACCTAACACAGGCTTTGGTGGTAATTCACCTGACGATACTCACAAGTGATAAAAAACCCCTAAGTGTTTCCAGACCCCCCTGTTGTCTTGGCTGTCTACATCATGCATTCTAAAGGGCTGCATCGCCAAAAACTGTAACTGACTTAAACTTGTCATTTTTTCTGATGCCCAAATCCTAGTGTTCTTACATCTGGAGATGGCAGTAGAGCCACTTTCCTCGTTCAAGGACTGGACAGCATCAGCTTGGGGCTGATAACTGATGACTTCTCTTTGACATACTTCTATCAAACACCATGATCCTTTGACCTTTCTTCAACACCAGCAGCTCACACTGAAGTCTACACAAGTTCAAAGTCCAAAGCCTTCTCACAGGACTAGCACTGCCCATATCCAACCCCTACCTAAAGACAGACTGTTTTAACCCTCCATTAAACACCACCCATTTCTGTATCAGATGTTTTCCTTTCATGTCTCCTATTTCAGTATCTTTTCTCCCTGATGAACTCCGGACCTTACCGTCTTCGGTTTCTTCTGCTCACCACCTCTCTTCTCATTCTTTTTGTAAGTCTCATACGTAGTGGGGTCAGTGCACCACAAGCACTCTGTCCACTTGCCATAGATCACACACAGCTTCTTTCTGCTGCAGAGAAAGCAAAGGGCATTTAGTTTTCCTTCTTTACAAAGCCTTCTAAGCCAAGTCATACAGATTCTGTTCTAGATACAGTACACAGCTTCCTGCTTTGTTGCATTTTACTTTTCTTTGCAGGTATCTGAGAAGCCAGACACTTGACAATGCAGAGAAAAGGTTTCAACTTACTCCAGCCCGTCTAGCATTCAGTTGTGCAGAACACATCCTCATGACTTAGTCACATGCTGTTGACACTGTTAAATGAGTACGGGTGCAATAAAACCAGTAGCTTACAATAGATGGACTCAGGGTCAAAAAAAAACAGGTTTGGGGGTGATGAGAAGTTCCCAATCATCACACTGTCATTATTTTAAAGTGAATACTGGAATTGTGACTGTACAATGGTGGAATCAGTTGTGATCACTGCATTTTCCATGGATAGCTTTATTTTCAAAGACTGGTTTGGAGAACTTTTTCTACTAATTCTTCAAATAATCATCCTAAAATCAAGGGGTTCAATACTGACACAGACAACAGAACTGGGTTACAATCTGCATTGCCATGTGCCAGTAACTCTGCAGTCACATCAGCTGTGGTCACTGTGCTAGCAAGAGAAATGCCTCAGTGCTCAGAGAGTAGCCAAACAGCTTTTATCACTTACTTTTTGTCCTGAATGTGTCCCTCTACTCTGTGAAGCTCTTTCCCAAACAGTCCACATGGTTTAAAATTAAGGACACATTTATCTCCAGTGCTGCAGAAGAAAGAAGAACATGCTTAAAGCAGCAAGTCCCTAAACACACTGGCAAGTTCACTTTTTTACCTTATTTAGCCTTTTTTCATATAGCTATAGTTAGCCGGGGGTAGTTATGAATAAAACGGAATACAGCCTTGTATACTACATCACTCGCATTATCAGCACACTGCACTTCAGATTAGTATCTATTTACAGCTAATTGCAGTGAGAAATGGCTTTTACAAATCACCTACGCAGGAAAATTTAGTGAAGTGCATTCAAAAGTTACCTCTAGATTGCACCTCAAAACTTCTGAACAGTTGACAAGTATAACCCAGCATTATAGTTCAGCACCTTCTTTGCATTTAGAGGTACATATATGTAAGTAACCTCAGCCAGTCAGGTATCAAGCCAAGTTTCTGTGTCAAGCACAAACACACCATCATAGGGGTTTTGTGCAAATAGAGATAGGATTGCAGATTTCATACTATGAAAAGTATCAGAACAGCAGCCCTGCTGGATTAATGCTCCATTTATTGACATAAAAACATGTAGAAATAACAGTTTTCACAGTTTTCTCCCTCATCATTACAGGAGGTCATTTATAGAAGGTAAAAAGCTTTTGTAGAGGCAGTTGGCAGAGCAATTGATATGCTCCAAGTTCACATTACCCTACTCTGCAGCTATTTTTCTGCGTTGTACCTTTCATTTCAGACATTCTTTATCATCTAAACTAAAGAGATTTTCAAAACCCAATCACAGTCAACATGATGGAGGTTCACTGCAAGCCTCTGACAATTATTCCATTTAATGGTTCTGGAGTTTAAATTTAATCCCTGCCCTCTGTCAATAGGCCTGAATTTGAGTGGGGAATTCACAAATGCATATCTTTGCATCCCGAAAGCCATCAAGCCTTGTGCCTTTTCAGTAGTAGTATTATCATACTAGGCCCAGCCCAAGGAATAGAATAGACTGCATGTCAGAAGTTGGAGGGGGCACAACTATCTGCTTTGTAGGGACTGTTGCATGTTTGCTCCTCTTACAGGCCAACCCTCCGTTTCATGATCAGCATTACCTGTGATTTACAATCTCTACTGTTCCGTATTGTTCTAACCACAGTTTACCAATAATTACATTATGTACACAACAGGTTGGATTCGTCCATGTGTACGCTTCATTATGTCTGTAAAGAAAACAGAAATAAATCATTTTCTTGTGCTTGAGCTGGAATGTAAACCTGGTCTCAATTCTGCTCATGGCAGGGCAGAATATTTAGCACTCCTGTGACCAGCCAGCAGTTGAATTCATAACAGAAGAGAAACAGACTTCTCTTTATGAGCCAACAGTGTGTGTATCTAAACACTGTGCAAGTTAATACATTGATATCCCTTTATTTTTCTTCCCTCTCACAGCTGAAATAGTAAGTTGCTGTGCTTTTGATTACAGATTCCAGCCCAACATAAACACCTTTAATAATTCACCTTTTTCATTTACACTTTAAAGTTGTATGTGATAAAACACAATACTCACAGGAGAACCAGACTTGCAGATGAACTCCTAATAACATCTTCTCTTCAACTACTGCTGCAGCCCTGCAAAACTCCTTCCTGAAGCTCTTTCTTAGAAACCTCTATCATTACCTAGAGTGCCTTTTTGTGATGAAAAAGCACTGAACATGAATAGTGGAGTCTTCCAGCAGAGAGGTTAGTCACTACCAGTTCTGACAAAGGCAGACACTCCTCCTCAAGGGCTGGTCACACTAAGGCACTTGAATCATTCTACAAACACTTAGTGCTAAGAGGCTTTTGAACCTGAAGAGTGTGACAGGAGTCAGTAAACTGCATGCAAATACCCCGCAAGTTTGAGGGGGAGTGGTGGTGGTGGTTATTGTTTAACACCAGTAGGACTCAGCAGCACTACACTCAAGCTTTGTAAACATGATATTTGAAAACCCCATTCATTACTCAATTCCATCCTTTTCCACAGATTTACTGAGAAGAAAGAGAAGCCCTAGAATTGAAGGATTTTCCATTTTGTGTCATTTTGGTTTAATATCAATAGTTTTGGGTTCAAACTTAAACAGGGGAAGTTTAGATTGCATATGAAGAAGAAATTCTTTACTGTAAGGGTGGTGAGGCACTGGAATGGGTTGCCCAGGGAAGTTGTGAATGCTCCA
>JASSUY010037278.1:13542-41477 GCA_032466535.1 Forpus xanthops
CTGGCTCATGTTCATTTTCTCATTGACCAACACCCCCAAGTCCTTCTCCACAGGGCTGCTCTGAATCTCTTCTCTGCTCAACCTTTAGCTGTGCCTGGGATTGCTCTGACACGGCTGTAAGACCTTGCACTTCACATGGTTAAATCTGACATGCTTTCACAGAACTGGCTTTCAGGAGCATTCTGTTTTTAAGAACTACTGTTTTTCACGATGGAAAAACCGGGTCACATTGCTCCAGCTACACGTTCATGACATAACCTCAAACGAGCAAAGCCCTAAAATGAAGCAGTTAAAATTAACTTTTAAAGAAACTCTTATGACCTCTTCTGCAAGATCACCACCTATGAAAAGCCACTATATTCAAGTTAATGTTAAGGAGATCAACATAAATGTATTTACTTCTCATACTCACTTCAGAAGCTCCAAAGTAATTGTTCCCCGGGGCTCTGCTTCTATACTCTTCCCCCAGAATTTTAGTTTGGGATAGATTGATCCATGAAAAATGAAATCCTTATTGAGGCCTTCAGAATAAAATGCACTAATAGGTGGGTGGTGACTGACTTGTTCGGATATAAACCTAAACCCTAAATCCTCCCTAGAAACAACAAAAAAAAAAGAGCATTAAACAGTAAGCAGGCTTTTTAATGTCACAAGAGAAAAAGAGTTACCCGGTGCTTTAAGAACACAAAGGGTTTTTAGATGAAGCTGGTCAGACTTTTCTAGTCCTATGACACATTTACAGTTAATGAAGTGAAAGAATCAGTACTCTGAACGCTTTCTCTTTATACCCCAAACCCACGCACATTCAAACACCTGAACAACTTCATACCCACAAGTGCATCTGAAGATGTTTCACTGAAGGAACTCAAGAGAATACTGGAACATTTTGGGCAGCAGCAGATCTGCCTAAAAACACTTTTCTCTGCTGCAGACACATCACTCATTCATTTAAGCAAGCTGGAGGCCCTTCAGAGTTACTCTGACATGATCTGTCTAACATCATCAGCAAACCCTATTTAAAGTAATTAAGTGTGTCTGGTCAGGAAATGTCTTCGGTAGAAGAACCAGGACCAGTTTTTCTCTGAATGATTCAAAGAATACTCTGCCTAAACCTATAAATAATATTACCAACTTCAATAACAACTTCTCCAAGATTCTGAAGTAGCCTGGGGGGAAAAAAGGAGTTTTAGATCTACTCAGACATATAGTTTAGTAGATTCTTATTTGTTCCACTGAATAAATGACCAAACCAGCGTGAAAGTCTGCTACAAACACAAAATAGCCCCAGCTCCTTATTTAAAGTAATTATTACCTGGTTAACTCGTAGGTTTCTCCTAACAGTGGGTTAAATGGTTTGCCAGTTCTCTCCCACTGAGAAGCTACAGCAGAAACTGCAAAGGCAGCTACAGCCTAGATGCAAATGAAGAACACACTGCTATGAGGACAGCACATTAAAACTCAAAGTTTCATATATTTGTTGCACATTATAACCTTTCATTATTCTTCCAAAAAGGAAATGCTGTGTATTGTTTCAGGCCAAAACATTCATAAGCCACAGGATAAGAGATACAGAAGTGGGGAAATACGAGAAGTTAACAAGAATCTCACTTCCAAAAGGAATTATTTGCTGAACTTCTGTCACACCTCACTCTGCCTCATGCTTCTGCAACTACCTCAAAGAGGACAGCCTGTTTTCTTAAATCTACTTTTCTCCTTTTTTGACTGTCCTGCACACTCAGCTCTTGGAGAACAGAGCTTTCCTAGTGCCAGACAAGCATTATTTCTAACACAGATGAGATTTCTTGAACCGTACCAGCAAGTACAAAAGACACTTGCAAGCTCCTTCTTGCTGAAAAGCAGGAATATGTGCTACACGGAGTACAATATATATATTTCAGCTTCACTTATGTTAAAACAGAGCTATGAGCAATACCAGTATAGCCTAATGTACATAGGCCTGGCTTTACCACATTCAGTTCCTTGTTGTGAGACTAGTCAGGTATTGTATTTTACTCACAACCACAACCAGCTTTGGAGGAAAGAGTGGCAAAGCTTGTCTCAGTCACAGCAGTTTTTTATTCAGTAACTTAAAATTCATGGAGCTACTGAACAAGTCAATTAAGGGTGACTTAGAGCCAAGATTTCATCTTCACAACACATTAAACCCCAAAGTCCCAGTTAAAACAGTCCTGAAAAGGGCTGAGGTCCTCAGGCATCATCAGTTGTGGCAACCTCCTGCATTAGACTTCTGGCTCAAACTCTGTGCACAGCATCAAGTGTCACAGGTATCTGATACAACCAATATTGAAACAATGAACTTGTCTAGAAAGTAACAAAATGGCCCCAAAGAACAAAATACTTCCTCAAGTGAGAAAATGTCTTAACAGACTCTGGGAGAGAAAAATCTTCCTCCCAACCAAGCACAAGGTGGTAGCTGTTACTTACCTGCATTCTTTCCAGGGGGTCTGCATGACTACAAGCTTTATTTATGAGGTATATATGTTCCATATATTCTGTTATCCGTTGAAGGAAACTCAATGGCTCGTTGAAAACAATGGGCATTGTAATTTTAGATAGCTCCTATGTAATGAAAGGATGAGTTAATTCCTTAGGCACAACACTAAAGTTAACAACTGACAACAACGAGAACTGGGAAAATAAGTTGTGGGTTAATTTCTTTATGGCATTCTTCAAAAGCCATTGGCAAGTCTGTAGCAGACCTCTAAGTGCTGCAGCTGAAAGGGGCTAAAAGTGCTGCAGAACCCCACTATCATCTGAAAGAATAAGCAAAATGGATCCAGCAAACCTAGGAAACTCAAGGAAAATGCTACCTTCTCTTTTGTGGTTCCACATGAAACAGAAGAGGTTAGGATTTCCATAGATAGCAGCACTAATGTGCCAACTAGCTCATCACTGATACTTAAGTACCACGCATTCCTTTGAAATCCTCACGTACCTATTTGCATAAATCTAACTATTTTACCGAGGAACCACAAATTAATTTTTGAAAGGAACAGTTACATAAAGAACAGCATTTGAATTGCTCTAACAAATTTTAGTGGCTTGATTTAAGCAACCCGTTATTTGCATCAGAACGTTTCTTGTTTTGCATGTGGGTATAGGACAGCCATGAAGCTCGCACAGAGATTTCCAACTCTCCAGGTTCTTTTACTATATCTGAGCAAATTTTGTTCTTTAATTAAAAGGTTGCGCCCATGACTGAGCAGTAAAGAATCATTGCAGTGATTAACACTTCACAGAAAGAATGCCACCAGATGAACTGCAGACATTTTCCTCACAGTGCCACAGGCAGGAAGGACAAAAACATTACATCCAAATGACTTCAACTGATTTGGTCCAAGCGGAGTGTTCTAGTGGATAGGTCACTCACTCTAACCAAAGGAATTTTGACAGTACAGATGTATTTCCCAGGTGACGCAAAGTAAGCTAACAGAAGGGCTACAGACTTGTCTGTTGCATTCACAAAGGACTGTACTGGCAGACCCAGGCTAGAGATAAATGTAAGGATTAATGCTTCTAAAAAGCAGCTATGGCAGCACAGCCCTCCAGCGTAGAACATCCCTTTCATTCCTAATAAGTAATGTAACTGAATTCCTAAAGGCTTAAAAGAAACCAGCAGGGATGATCAATAGTAATGTAAGCATCAGGGTCCTGTAATAACACAGAGCAATGTAAGCATCTGCATCCAGGAGTCCAAGAACAAATCTTGTGACCACATTACATCACACCATTAATACTCCAAGCCTACAGTAGGTTCCAGAAGAAACACTAACAGAACTCAAACTTTCATATCCTTTCCATCAGATGAAAGCAATCTTTTTTGGCACAAACTGCTTACATTGTGGAGAGGAGGAAAAAAGTCAAACACCAAACCAGACCTCCCCACTGTACCAAAATAAAGCCCTGAAATCACATCTTGCTACGTAAAGATTAAAAAGAGGCAGAAGAGAGCATTGTGTCAATCAAAGCACATTGGACTACATTTGTAATGGCTTTAGTCCCATTCTTACAGTACAGCATTACAAATGTACCAATCCATGTGCTCCAACAGCTAAAGAAAGTAAGGAAACAGTACTGTTAGTAAATGGTAGAAAGTAAATTAAGATGATGTTCTCTACAGGACAAAACGCAATATGTACCACGTGTTGTTCTTAAGGTTTCAGCAGCAAAAGGAACATTGAAGCGCTGAGCCCTGACCTCAGCATGCTTCGTCCAAGCTCACTTACCAGTCCAATGCATTTCTTTAGTATGCTCCACACACTAAAATCATTCCTAGAAAACATTGGGGCAGGTAACGATGTCCTGTAAGTGGAAAAAACAACTGTCACTGTCAGGTCCTTATCCAACAAGTCATTTTCAGTGTAATTATTGAAGTCGTTTACGAAAGAAGCAAAGCATTAACCTACAGTTGACTTAAGAAGCAGACAGTAGAATGTCTTTTCAGATGCAGAGAATTCAGCTCCTCCAATGAGAACAGTTATGCCTCAAAAGACAGTGAGCCAGCACTCACTCAGTTCTCATTCACTATGTAGTCGTACGTGTTTACCTGTGTCTCTTCATTCCATTTTCTTGGATCTCTGTCTCTCCGTTATGCTTCCCAGTCCTGTCGCTTTGGTGTGGATCTAGATCAAGCATTTCTGCAACTTTATGATTTGCTTCTGAAAAGTCTCCTGAAGAATTGTCAGAATCAAAGCCTGCATAAAAACCGTAAGGAATCTTTTGCGTTCATTAGGAACCTCATTATGCCCCAGAGCACCACTCACATTTTATAACTTCCACAGCGTAAGTACACTTACATCAGGTCATTTAATTTTAAAGAATATCAGCATAAAACCACTTTATTAAGTGACCTCATGTCCAAAGAGTACTTAGAGCCAAGTGCTGCATTAGAATCGAGCATTCTCAACTCCTTTTTCACACTGCTGAATATAAAACCAATTTAGAAGCTCAGAGTCTTCAGTGGGCCCTAATCAGATTAACTGCATTGTCTCTTCTTCAGAGCTGCACTGGGATTACAATACTTTTGTTTGGTTATGAAGCTTTTCTCAAAGAACTCAAAAACGTTTAAATTCACCTTCTTACACTGCAAACAGGAAAGGAACAAGTAAAGAGAAGAGGGCAATTTCAAAAACCAGCAGCAAACATGCAGACCACTAGAGTAAAAGAAAGGCAGGACATCTAATGCAACCTACTGAGCAACCTGGTCTAGTGGAAGGTGTCCCTTCCTATGGCAGGGGCTGGAACTAGGTGATCATAGGTACCTTCCAACCTAAACCACTCAATGATTCCAACTTCTTTTTGCCATCCACGTGTGCAAACGAGGTAACACTTCCCTAATGGTTACAGCAAGAACCTGTGGACACCAGATGTCATTCCCTGAGCTCTACAAGCAACTGAAAGTATGACCTAGAGTAGGTGGCTCTATTTTCTATCACCCAATTCCAGCCACTTGGATAGATAGCTACTGGAACATTGCCGAAGCAAATGCCAGCACCCCCCCATAACAACATGCTTTGAACAACTTTAACAAAAGAAAGTTAACCCAGTGGGAACCTACAGAACACAAGCCTCTGTCATCAAGCAGCCCTAAGCACTAGTTGGACTAAACTGACTGCAGAATTCAATTGCTAACAATAAGGATCAGTGGCAGCACCAATACAGAGCACCCTAAAATGACACATTAATACAATGCTCCCTCACAACTGTTACAGCATCACAATGGGAAGCACTGCTCATCAACCACTGTAATAAAGGAGTATCTTTGTTGAAAATACTTCAAAGAGCATGAAGTCCTTTCTGAGTGCTACAAGGCTCAATTCTTCATCAAGAACCTCACGATGATTTCAATTTCCAGCTTCCAGAGCCAGAGTCCAAAAGCAACATGAAAATGAGTATTTGCTGACATACAATTCTGTAAGGAATACTCATTTTTGTATTCCTTCCATTCAGGGATAAAGACCATGACAGTAACATTCAAAACTGCACAAGGAAGTGTCACCAATAGGATCTTATTTGGTAAACAGCAGCTGTAATGGGTGATGTCATGTGTTAAACCACCTCCTACATTTTGATGTCAGAAGCATGTAATTATATAGCAATAACCACACCTTAGCAGCCTTAATACTTAATTGGAAAGTATGAGAGTCATACACACACACACATATGTTATTTAGGCATTAAACTGAAGTCTAGCTTCAGTCAATCCACAGCAAAATACTTCTGATTTTAAAATGGCATTTCTAACCATGTTAACTTTTTGGGGAACCTGTTATAGTACAGGGAGGTGAAAAATGCAAAGTACTGTTGGGCAAAACAGCTTTTAGCAGTTTGTCTGATGAAGCTGGAAAACCAGATAAGCTTTCCAACACACTTACCCTCACCCGGAAAGCTGATAAGGGCACCCAACATGAGAAACAGCATCACATTTAATAGGCACTTCATAAGATAAACACACCTAAATGTAAAGCTTCATAACAGGAATAGCTAAATGGTTCATAAGGGAATAGATATGAAAAATGTTACTGGAATTACATTGTACCTGAAACCTTGCAAATCCTAGCAAATGTTCATTGGGTTTTATCCCCACAAGTCTTTCTGTTTCTCCACGATTCAGAATTGGTTTGCCCTGTTCCTATTCAGCACAACGGGGAATTTAGATTCAGGCATGTGTATTATTTATGTACAATAACTGGTAAATAAATAAATGGCAGTTCAAACAAGTGTATCACACACAACAACAATTAAATCCCTGCTCCAGAAAATTAAGCTATAGCAGAAATATAAAGTCTGCTTTATTAGAGTGCACCTCCACCTGGTTACCTTAAAAACCCTCCAAAACCCACAACCAACCCATCCAAAACTATCACACGAGTACAAAGATAGATAATCACTACATTTCCAACTCTACTTTCAACTTTCAGCATCAGCTGCCTTGTCTACTACAAGCCCATTGAGAAAGTTTTCAAAGCTGTTTCTCAATGAAGTTCCAAGTATTATAGTTCTGTACAGTTCAAAGTATTCTACTGAATATCCGGAGAAAGCCCTTCACAAAGTACTGAGCAGGAATAAAACCAGCCAACTGAAATGATTTGTTGTAGTTTTTCTAAGTCACAAAAAGAACCTTTCTCCTGCCATTAAAGCCTTGAACTTGCAAAATCGAGTAGGTAAGTTTTACTTACAGGACAGTGGCAGAAAGCCACTGGGAATGAGGATAAAAATGGGGATTTGAAACGGGGATAGAGGACCACACACAGAAATAAGATGTCAAAAATTAGCTTAATGAAATGACCTAACTACATCTGTTAAGGGCTACTTTTAAGAAGTCTTAAATTTCCATAGTCAAACAATTAAGTTGGGTGCCCACATTAATCTACTTCAACAGCTTAAAGAAAAGTGACTTGCCAGTAACTTTACTTCTCTTGGCCTTCTTCTTCCTCCACATCCTGCAAGCGAAACAAGTCCTTGCAGACTACGCTCTGCACCAGCTTAGGAGGGAGATGAGCAGCACCCGGTCCTATGAGTCATGTACAGAGACACAAGACCTCCCCTTTCTTACAGTCAGCAATTTCCTTAAAGGTTAATTAAGCTCTGTCACTCAGCCAGGAATCAAAACAGCCCAGCACTGAGAACAGCCCAGAGAACCTCCAGACTGAAAAAGGACATAAGCAGTAAGGATAAATCCCCTGAAGTGTAGGCAGACAGTGAAGCAAGAGGCAAATTTTTTCTTTGCCAGAAATTACCACCCTTCACTTTCCCAAACAAGTCCATATTCACAACACAGATGTGGCATCCTGGCCTTCCACAGAACCATAACACTTAAAGGTTATGGCAGGATCCACTGATTCCATTTGATTCATACATTATGAAAACAGAAATCTGGCAGCAGACACCTCACTTCCTCCACCCCAAGTGAAAGCAACAGTTTAAAGTGAACAACAGCCAAGCAACATGGAACAGAAGGCCAACATCCTCACCAACACAACAGGCTGCATGAACATGGAACACAACATGATTTCCATGGGACTGCAGGTCAACGTTTTCAAAAGCAAGCCCAAACTATTCATGTTTATCAAAATAAATTACCCTAGTAACAGGTCAAGCACCTTCCTGTTCAGTGGCAATCCCTCCACAAAGCACTTTGACAAGTAGACATCTCACTGAACTAATGAAAGATACAGCTCTGAGAGAGCAGAACCTGATGGCAGTCTTTAAGAAGTCTGAGACAAGATTAATAAACCCAAGGTGACACAGGCTGGAGGCAGTGATCACAGATGTGTGCTCCCCATCTCACATGCAATTTCAAGGATTCTGAAATTCAAAGGATCAAGCACTTCATCAGATCCAGTCTCAGGGAAAACTACCTCCTGCATCTGAGAAAAAGCAGAATTAACCAAGACCACAGGCAACATTCCCAAGGGATTCCCAAGGGGAGTACTCATTCAGAAAATAAGGATGTCAAGTGTGCAACTAATCAGCAATGTTAATAACCTCTGAATGCAAAAAAACTTCTCTCCATGGAAGCTCTTTACCAGTCACTAACTTGATTCATCACCCATGTAAATGTGTAGGATGGACTGTGTTAGAAGTGTAGTCATCATCTAGTCAGGGTCAAACCATGTGCCAGGAGGATGATGGAATTCCATCACATGAGGATGTCTTTTGGATGTGACGGGGATAGTGTCAGAAGCAGGAAAACTTCCAGGCAAAGAGAGAAAATCCACCACAAGAAACCCCAGGGGCCTCCTTAGGACAGATTCATCTTCTAGAAGTGCATGCCATCAGTCAATAACTACAGAAAAACTGTGGCTTCCTTAAGGAAGGAGGACCCATTAGATCCCAAAAATTTCAGTACAGCACTGTCTGAAAGATACACAGCCCATGGTGCTTACAGGAGCAAAGAGTTGCTGCAGGCATGAGCACTTCAGGAACATGAATGCAGGAAGACCTACTAACAGTTGTTCTTAATGTTCACATCACATTTATATGACTTGGACAAGACACAGCCACAAAGAACTGGGCCTCAACTTTATTAGGTTTGTGCAAGTAATCCTTCAAACTGTTATCAGCTTCTAAAGCATCCAGCTGGAGAAACAGATGAAGCACCTGCCTTTAAAGCCAGTCCTGGGGGAGACAGAATCTCAAACAAACTATTCCAAGCTTAGTGTTCCTCTTAAGCCTGAGGGACACACTCCAGGGCAACATGTAAAAGGAAAAAAGTTCAAGCTCATTTAGTTCCTGGAGTGGCTGCTGCAGACCAAACACCCTCCCTCAGAAGAGGGCTGTGCTCAGAGCCTACAGAGACACCAGGTCTTCTGGTGCTTAGAAGTTTCCCTCCTGCCATCATACTCCTCCCTGTGGAAGAATGAGACTAGGACAGGACAAGGAGTGCTTATAGAACCAATGTACAACATCCACTTTTGAGCAGAGCCAGCCAAGACTGCCAGGTACAAGTACATCTCACACAATAGCTCAGAAGTCGTTACCATCTGGAGCAGTCACAAGGAGAATCAACCTTCTGAGGTTGAGGACAGGGAAAAAGAGGAAAACATGACAAAAGCAGAGTGTTCAAATGCAGATGATTCAAACACCGAGTGCTGTGTATTTCTGCAGCAAGAAACAAAGGAACGCGTCAACATCAAAGCTGTACACAGGGACCTCAGAGCCATGCTTCTGTTCACCTTCTTCAGTGGCAAAAAGGCCTAATACATTTATGGCTGTGGTCCTGAGCTCTCAGAATTGAAACATTATTAAGACATACAGGAGCAATACACTGTGTTCAAGATTCATACAGTACAACGGCTTGATTTCACAGCTGGATTAGGAGCAGCAGCCCCCATCACTCCCAGCATGAATGCAATGCAAACATCCTTCTCTCCTCTGTGACATACTTGTGACAAGTCCTATCCAGCCCACTGTCAGTCATGCTGCTTCACCCAGCCCCCTCTCTTCACTTCTCATCATATGAATCTCCAACCATGTGCAAGTCTACTTTACCCACTTGTATCTTCCATGCTACTTCCATTCCTTCAGCTTTCATGCTTCCCATTATACTCTTTAGACTGCTTAATGTAGAATCATGGGAATATACACTCACCACTGCCAGCCCTTCTCATTTCACCTCAATTACAGGACTTCTGAGGAAACATTTAAGTGGAAAACTTTAAACTTGTTTGAGATCTTTGACGGGATTTCTTTTTTATTGTTAAAATACTTTGAGTCTTTTATTTCACCATCAGAACCATATTATAAATAACCATTCATCCTTATTAGTTCAAAGAAAGTTCTATTTGATACATTGCTCAAGTGTGAAGTGACTCATGTTTGCTTTCCTAGAAACAGCAGCGGATTGCAAAGGCTTTTGGCTCCCTTTTACATACTTTGACAGTAATTTCTTCCCGACCAGAAAAACATTTTTTATTTCAATTCTCCAGGATAAGTTTTCCATGAAAAGAAAGAAATGAATAAAATAACGACAAAAATAATCCATGGAAGTCATTTCACCTTTCAAAAGGTCTTAAAATTATTACTTCTCAAGCTGCTATTAAATTACCTGCATTTTACAGAACATGAAAGCTAGACTTGGCCTCTAAAGGACTGTTAGAAATTGATAGCCAGCATTAAGCTTTAATCAAAACCCCCCACCTCGTTTCCAAGTCTGAACCTGAATTATAATCCTTCCTTTCTTCTATTCAGAAAATAGCACTACAGCTTCTACCAGCAGCAGTTTACTTCTTGTTTATTCATTAACAGCAATATATTAGCAATATCCAACCAGCTCCTCAGCACACACACAATGCAGTTTGTAGCTGGCACTGCGCCCATCACTCACCCGTAACGGCATCATAAAACTCTTCTTCACTATTCATCCTTCAGTGTGAAATCGCCGTGCAGCCACTCCAGTTTCCTCTAATGCATTGTTGGACTTGATTTAGAGATGAAGAATCTGTGTGTTGTCCAAGTCTTCTTTTGCAAATATCCAGCTGCTTTAGGAGATCTATTTGACAAGACAGGAAAGCAGAATTAGCAACTTCCACATTTCTGATGTGCACAAACACACACACTTGACAAATACTAATTTTCCTGTTTCCTCCCATGGTAAAAGATGGATTTTGGCATTCATAAGTAAACTGCCTTCTTTGTTATCAAAGTCATTCTGAAGACAAATGCCACCTAAAACAAGAACAGCTGATGTATTATACCACACTCCCCTCTCTGAATACATCGTATACACTACTGTAAAACATCTTATTTACTGTAAGGTACTTTCAGGCAAGTACAGCCAGAAGGAGCAGAAGGAAGAAAAAGGCAGCTGGCAGAACAAAACTTCTCTTCAGCAAGAGGATGAGCCCTTCTGCATCCTTAACCAAGAAAGCTGGGAACCAAGAAGAGAACCTGACATCTCTGAATCTCAATGTTGCATAGAAAAGCTGGGCCTCACTGCACATAATGCATTCAGTATCCAGTGACCATCAGAGACGTTTTGTCAGGCTGCTGCTGTGAACGCTTACGAGACAACTGTAGATGTTCCTCTTTAGAGGGAAAGTGTAAAGCAACAACAGATTTCCTCGGTGAAACCAAGCAAACTACAAGGAACTTACAGATTGATAAAGCATTCCAGCTTTATGGATAGACTACATGAGATCTTTCCCAGATGGCTGGCAATGGTGTAACGTAAACATTTTTACTTCACCCAATTTTAGTCGAAGGAGAATAATAAGGAAATTTAGTTTCCACTCTTCACCAGGTACCAATGACGAGCCAAGTACATGATGACAAATGACAGCATGGCAATGCTATCAATATCTCCTCCCAAACAACCTCAATCTGTCAGCCTCAATTTTTTATGATCCTTGAAGTTCCCATTGCTTTTGTGACAGTAGTTTTTCCAGAGTAATTATAACTTGCACAATTCCATTCCAATCAAAGAGAAAAAGGCAGAAGCACACTACTAGTAGAAGAGCTTGTCATGTTTGAAGCCAATTCCTTCTTCCTCTCCATAAGAAATCAAACTGCACAATTCCTCCTTTCACATCTTTTTACCTTTCACTGCCCAGAACAAAACCTTTTTGAGTGCCTCACACATACACATTCCTTTCAATTAGGGAGGAGGAGCTAAAATAGCCTATTTTGGAACTCAGATCTCCAAGTCAATGAATGTGGCATTCACCTCCATCTGTCAAGGCAGGGCATTTCAGTTTGCCACTTTCCCCTTAGGAACTCCCTACTTCCTGGACACTATAGGATTTTATACCAATCTCTGTACCATAGTGAGTATCTGAGCTTCCACATATGCTTCAGCAAGCCCTCACCTCCACAAGGACAAAACTTTATGCATCTATTTTTCTTGACTGTTGCTGCAGCGCTGTTGCAATTGCTCTCAGCTGAATGACAGCTTCCTTCCTTTTTTCTGTGCTGTTCTCCAGTCAGAGACCTTTAAGCCATCAACTTTCTTGCTCATCAGCCACAAGTTTGACTTACTTCTGTCAAAGTGCTGCACCCTTCTAGGCAAGGATGCAACAGCTCAAAGCATCAACAAGGCAGATGTGAAAGGGAGAAATCCTCTTAACAGTTGGCTCCAGAGCAGCAGCTAGCTCACATTTCTGGGTGAACTAAACGCAGAACTGATAACATCATTCTAAACCTGGAAAAACTTGTACAGGAAGTACAAGTCAGTGCACCTATCCCTGTGTTATCTTACCCAGCAAAGACAGTCCTTGACTCTGTAACAAAAACGCTTGTTACTACCAAAGGTGCTGTCAGCCTTAGAGTCTCTCCAAACTTCCAAGCCCCACCAGCAATATTATCTGGAAGTCTCTCTTCCAAGGTCTCCAAATATGTCATATCTTTGCAGAAAATCTGTCCTGGGGATGCAACTACAGCAGGGACGGAAAGGGGGAATCCAAAGAAAACTATTGCAACAGAAAACAGGAACATCTCAGGACAACTGCTGACCCCAGAAGCAATTATCACCACACTGGAATGAATCCACTCGTTTGCCAAAAATGAAGTTACATTAGAAGGTTTCTTTAACCCTCCGAGGTACTGTACCCTTGAAGATGCAGGATGCTTTAGGTTTCAACTGGCTGCAAAATACTGCATGCTTCTAGCAGGAGAGCAGCCATCCAGAAGGAAACGATTTCACACAAGACACATCCCTCTCATGACCAGTGCTACAATTCCCTCACTTTCACCGTGTTTGCTTGCCTCTTCCCTTTTTATTGAAGCTCTTGCAGCAGGACTAGCCTACTGCTGCACACAGCTCACACAATGGGATTCTGGTCTGAAACAGCCTCGTATGTATCTGCAACACATAAAAAGGAGCTGGTTCAAAACCCATCCCTGCTCAGGTTCAGTTTAAATGCAAAGAGCACAAGTCCTCAAGCTCCCTATGCAAACACAGCCACCTCACATATCAGCTTGCAAGCTCCAGAGATGTTTTGTACTAGCAGCTCTGGCATGCTGTAGTTTTGAACAGAAGGCACTAAGACATAAAAAGTACTATTTAAAAGATTGCCTGTTATTAGTAAGAGCCTTGGAGTAAACCAGGTCACAAAGATGAACACCAGCTTCTCTGCTCCCCTCTCCTGCACGCTAATAGCTGCATTACAAAAGGCCTTGTGAAGCGGAACTACATCACATAGAATGCAGTTTCACTACAAAGGCAATGAAGCTTTCCTATGAAAACACTTACCAAGTACAAACGGAGGAACTAGAATCAAAGACCTGTGTTAACTGAATGCCAGAGCTACGCTGTGCTCTCCTGATACACACCTCACACTACAATTTAAGCCCATTCTATTTGAAAGTTCAGTCATATCCCTGTAAGTTACACATAAGCTTTGTAATTTCTACCTCAATTACAATATAATAACGGAAGTCACTTTAAATAGCAATCACAAATTGTCCTAAGATGCTAGAAGCACTTGTAAAAGGATAAAGTAGTATAGTTTGCACCAGTTACACTGGGAATAACTTAACACTCATATCACTTCTTTTACATTCAGTCTTTTATTTAGCAGAAGTTAACGTGAATTTGCATGCAGCTGGAGACACAATAACAGCATTTAGTTTTCATGAGCCAAAAGGCACAGATTAAGTCCTTTCCTCTTCCTAAAAGCAACAGCAAAAAGTTACTTTCAATTATGCTGAAATGCCAGAAGACAAAAACATCCTGTTTGCTTCATATTCAGCATTTGTAATCTGCATTTCCTCCCCATGTCCATAATGTACCCAGAAGAGTTCACTTACACACTGGCAACTGCAGTTAACAGCTCTTACCAAAATTGCCTGTCAAGGAAGGATGCCATACTCCTGCGCCAGACAGGAGCTTAGGATCAGCTGCCATCAGCTGCATTGCAACTGATGGCAGAGACTTTATAGAAACCATTTTATAAATAACAGGGAAAAGCTGCAAGTGGAGGCCTCTTAAGAGAACTGGAAATTCATAGTTTAATGATGACAACACAGCACAGGCTACAAGCAGCCCAGATTTTGTGGTTTACAAGATAAGCAACAAAGCTCATCTCTTTTCTAGCATTTGAAAGCTATGCATTGGTATATACTAATTGGATTTGTTATGGGATTTGTGTGCATGAATTCAAACTGCCACATTTGGGTTTATTTTTGTAATAGCTTGATCTCCTACAGGAAACATGCTAGGTTTGAAGCTCAAGCTGAAAGGCAACAGATAATAACATCAAATACATCTAATACCCATCACAACAGTCCAGCGTTGTACTGCAGGCCCTATTCTCTTATATTTTGCCCCGAGAAACTCTCTGTATTTGGTTGCCCAGAGTATTCACAATATGATTTTACTCTTGGAAATAAGTTTTAAAGCGAGTGACAAAGCAATTAACACAAAAGAACAAGGCTGAACAGAGCTTATTGAAGCGAGTCTTGAACAAGTTATTTGGGCAGAACCCAGTTTTTCTAGTCATTTTGCTTATTTGCATCCCAATGTTTCCAATACACAAAACTAGACCAGCAAGAGAATTTGAAGTGAAAAACCTGTAAAAGCCTCCTGTATCTTCTAATTAAAGGACTACCACTTTGGTTCCTCTGAAATAAGCTTTATACCTTTGTGATGTAAAACCATCCACAAATGGGTTAAATAAGACATCACGCTTTCCGCAAGCACAATTCAGGAATACAGACAGCAATGCTGCAATAGAAATGCAGTGTTTGTACCAAACAAGAACCCCCAGAACCTGAACAGGTAAGGGATGGAAATACAACTAACTACTAGTGACATGGCCACAAAGTCTGTCTTGTAGTTTGGTTATTAAAAGGTCTCCTCAGCACTATACAACTAGTCAAAAGCAGGTTACTCACTAAAAGTCCTTTAAATTCCCATAATTTACCAGAACAGGTTCACACATTCCTGCATGACTGATGACCAGGGACAGTACTTTTCTTGAAGGACATGAGGATGTTTTGCAAAGGACAAAACAAAGCATGCAGCTGTAATGAATACTGCAGGAACACAATGAAAACCTGCACTGCATCCATAGCACACCTTGAAATAGGTTCTACAGGGAGGAGGAATTACTCAGCTTTCCAGAGGTATATTTGCTGCAGATAAGAGAGAACAAATAGAAAGGGCTGTCCCTAAACACACACAGCACACCAACGGTCACAAAACATACCAAGGCAGATCCCAAGATGCTCACCCTCAGGAGATAACATGCTTCTGTCAGTGATCTTCACAGCCTCAATGCAGAGAGTATAACTATTCCTACCACCTACACCACAGTCCCATGACGAAGGAAGAACAAAGTCATACTGTAGCTGTCAGTCACCTGGTTATGAATATGTCAAACAAAGTGTTCTGTCAGGCACTGCGTTGAACACAAAGGGGACAGGTACCAGGTGATCTGTCACCTTTTCTGGTAATGGGCTTTGCTTTCCAAAGCTTAACTCTGTGCAGGGGGTCAGGTACAAGCTCACAGTCCCCTGCAGCAGAAGGTCCCTGGAACTGTTTTCCAGAGATCCCTTGTCAGTAGGATCAGCCCCAGACTTTGCACATTCTACCTATTTCAAACCATTTCCACCCACTTGAATTTATTTTTAAAACCAGGACAACAAAAGTGCAAGACTCTGTAAATCACTTTAAAAGGTATCAACGCGTTCTATGATCTGCATGCGAGTGCCTGTATGTACCTGCTCCCTCACCACCAGATGAGGCTGCAAAGATGACCTAGAATGGCTGTCTGTAACATGACTGCATTTCCTTACAGCTTCAGCCAGTACTAAAAGTTGACACTGCCTATGCTAACCTATAGATTAGTACTCACTCACATCTGCCACCATGCATGCTTGCTCTTTCTTCTATCCCAACCTTCGACACTAAAAATTAACAGCTTATTTCTGTGTCTCCAAGACCCCGAATCCTCAGGACTTACATATCCATTGAAGAACCCCAAAACCTGTTCAAAACAACCTGTATGAGTTTAAACATCCAATTACCATGACTTGGTTAATTCAACGTAACTAGTTACTCCATACTGACTTGCCCTTCTATGACAATCCTCAACAAAGACCCAACTGGTTAACCAAAAGTTGCTCCTCAAAGAACCATTTCCATAGAGAGGTAAGCACTTATAGCTGGAGCAGCTTATTTGACTGGAATGTTGTTCAGCAAGCTCCATTCTGATGTCTGGCTGACTGACTCTAGTTGCAGTGTCTTATTCCTCCTGCAGCTGAAATTTCACATCGTGCAGCAGTTCTGGAAAGCCACTGTCTGTTGACACCATTCTGTTCCTTTATAAATCCTGGATTTTCTGCTCTGAAAGCATGTTCTAGCTCCAGGAGGCATCTATAAACGACTAGGTCATGTTCATTATATGGACACTCTACTTCAGAGATCAAGGAGAATTTAAGTAAACCCAAGCTCAGAAACAGTGAGCAGTCATGAAAATAGGCACAGATATTCACCAGCATGAGCAGTAAAGGTGTTGGAAGGTCAATGCACTGGAATTACAATGCCACCAAGAACTGATGAAGCAGCACATTCCTCAGCTTTTTAACACGCCTAACAAGGTCTTGTTGGATGGGCACTTTCACAGCAGATTTCAAACCAAATTCAGTTTGTTCACTTGAAACGAGAATACCTGCAAGCAAGAAAAAGAAATAAACTAGAAAGAGCATTGACAGGATTGAAAATTAGCTCCATACCAAGGAAAATTCATGCCATGCCCTGTTCAATCCACCTAAAAAATGTTAATAAAAAACAACATTTTCATTCTCTTCATATCCTGGGTTCAGGATGCAGCTTCTGGGTAGAAAAAGACTCTAAAAGAGCCAGTAGAGGATCAAATACATCCACCCTTCACATTAACATCAAAAATAATAAAGGAAAATAAAACAATCCAACAGTCTACAGCATGACTGGTGGAATAAGAGCCAAGTCCATCTTCTCTTGGGTTGCCAGCTGAAATAAAACATAGCTATAGTACTTCAAGGGATAGAAATAAATAGCTTGAACTACAAGATAAATATTCATGTGGGTTTTGCTCCATACACATCTCCTGAAAGCATCAAACTGCAGTGTTTCATCTCTGAATGAAAGCTGTAGCAAGGATGAATCTTAATAGACTCATGAAATTAGGTTACACTGGAGCTAAAACATCTATAAAAATTAGCCAAGAAGTCAATTTCATTGGCAATTCAGATACCTGCTGTAATTATTATGCACTTAAAATCTCTTCAGCGGGAGAACAGCTACACAAATGGCAGAATCCAGAAGAGCATTTTATTTACCAAGTTAGATCAGTTTCTTACACCAGCATTTGAATGCAATAGCATCTCCTACCAAGATGCAAATGCTTTTGCATCTCTCATTTCTCTTTATTCTGGCTTCTTTCCCTTCCTTTAAGTGTCATTGCCTCTTCCCCTACATTTCCTTGCTTTTGCCCTTTGAATTCTCTCCCACATCCCAAGGAGGGGGGGGGAGCTGTGTGGGTCAACCCACTCCAGAAGCAAAGCAGCAAAGCACCCTAAGCTGGTAGTTTTGCTGACCTTCTTTTTAAAGCAGTTAAAGCAATGGTGGCAGCAAGCTGAGCATCTGAAAACTGAGCTCTGAACAAACAGATTTCTGGTAGGAAGAATCACGTTCTGTTCTCTCAGGAATACTCATTTTTGGTGATGCTTCACAAGAACTAAAGCCAACCGAAAGGCTCAGAGTCTGCTTTGCAAATGAGTTCAAGCTACAGAATGTGTTTCTGCACCACAACCACAATACTTGTCCCACACACTGTTGCCCCCAGCACAAAGCTACAGTGCTGCTATCAGAAGTACTATTTATTGAAGATAAAAGCTGTAAAGATGAAGCTGAAGAGAAGATACCCTCACAGTTTGGTGCTCAGTTACCTACAGAACCAATGGATAACTCTGGTCTTACTGCAGTCAAAAATTCCACAGCCAAGGATACTGGCCCACAGAGCAAACACCCAACCTAGCAAACAGACCAAGAAAACTTGATTCCAGCAGATTAATATCTTCTGCAGCAAAGCAATTCAATGAAACTCCCACTGCATTCTGAAAACGTGCTCCTTTTTTACCATTCCATGAATATTAGAGACATTTTTCCACCTGACAGCATCTACTATAGCATTCTTTAGACTTTATAGCCTTCCCTTGGGAACGATTTCATTGCCCACAACTGTAAAAGATCACTAAATGCTGGTTTACATGCCTTCTCTGCATGATGCATAACATGAGGCTTGATCCCGACGGAGAAACCAGCTCATTTCTAACCACACTGTTACAAAAATCAGTAATTCAATACTGCATTGTAAAACTTGTGATTCTTAACAGCTACCTGAGGATTTGTTTGATCTTATTTGTAAGTGACATGGTGGGAAGTAATCAATAACTCCAAGCACAGTGGCTTTGGACTCAAGTGTCAGTACATGTCTCATTAATCATTTATGAACACTTCTCTTTGAACCAAAACTTACTTTGAACGTGAAATTAAGTATGCTTGAATCTTTCCCATCATAACGTAACCACCTTATAAATTGATCACTGGAGAACATTACAGCATGTAAGCTCAGTGGAGAAAACCCCTAGAATGGTAAAAACAGGTACAGTTTTACGTTTATAGATCTTACTCAGAGGCACTGTTAAGGCTCTGTCCCTGCAGCCCCATTCTCTCCAAGAACGTGCTAATTTTACATTTACTCTTTACAAGGTATCTTACAAATCATTTTCATGGGGACTCTTAAACTATTATGACAGCAGTCCTATTGCAAATGAAGCAGGAGGACAACACTTGACTAACCTACTGTAAAGCCTGAAGGCAAAAGAAACCATATTTTTATGCCTACCAACAACTCCTCACACACTGAAGCTCTGCAGCACACGCATACAGCTAGCACATTATTTGTTAAGAGTCTGAAGATGATACCACAAGTTAACAAAAGCTTTAGAAGGAGTTTCTACTATGGCTGAATTTCCTTTAAAGCTATTTATATACTAGATATGCAATGGATTCAGGTATAAAGGTGTTACTATGTTTGCTGTTGTCAATATATATATATATATATTTCCATAAACTTTGACTTCTGAGAACAGGACAAATATATCTAAATAGCTTTTAAATGAAGAATCCAGCTATCTGCCTGAGTAACATGAACTCAGATAATAAAACAGCTGCACATCACTTAGATCTCTGTTCAAGACAAAATAAGACCATGTAAATAAAGTTATTCACATCTCTAAAGATATGTAGCTTTTTGTTTCGCTATTAAACAACTGTTCAGCACAACTGATGTGCAAAAGCTAGAGAGAACACATAAGGGGGAGAGGTTTTGCTTTTCTGACAAGGCTCTCATTTGGTCCCCTCAACAAACACGCTGCTGATGGCCCGTTACAAACAGGTTGATGAGCCAACCTCTCTGCAGCCTCAACACGTAGAGGCTTTGTAACAGAATTATTAGAAGGATTCTCATTCTCACTCAGTCCATGGACACATCAGGACTTCATCTCAGTGCCCGGAGCTGCTTAGGTCTAAAGCGAGTGACAGGAACCACAGACACCTCTGAATTCAAACACTCTCCATATCATTATTACTTTGAAACTATCACCAGAATCAAACCCCAGTGAGATCTATTAACAAATTCTTTTGGAAGCCCTAAAGCAAAATTACTCAAAAGAGTAAAAATAATTCTAGTAAAAATATAATGAACTTATCCATTCATGAAAACATGTATCTTGGCAAGTACCACAAGCATGCAGCCTTCTTTGTAATACCTCAGAGGTTCATGGCATCCCAGAAGCCACAACCTTACCTCTTCTCAAAGTGAAGAGCACAGCAAAGGAATTGAACTCAAACAGAAATGCCACAGACCAAGATTTCCATTCAGTTTCATGTCAACCACTGAGGTTATACGTCCAACAGAGCAATATACAGTTTAAGTTTGGGATTATGAAACCAAGAGGGATAAGATTAAAAGGTCCAGATGTGTTTCTGCAGCTGCAGGGATAATTCACCTTTTGTGCATGCTCCCACTACATTCATAAACCATCATGGGAAGACAACACTGCCCAGTCTCCTGCATTTCCTGCAGGAAGAGCTGCTGTAACTCACCAAGAGCCTGTCTCATTAAATTATGTGCATCATTAAATATACCAAAATAATCTAAAGGATCTGACCAGACCAGCTAAGGAATTTCCAATTCTAACTGTATTTAAAAGAAAATAAACCAAGTTTAAGTAAGCTTAGTCTATGTTGTAACTTATCAACCTTGAAAATTAAGACATTATCTTTGTGCAGTGAATCAAGTTGTTGAAGAGAACAACTGAAAGTAATGGTATGTCACGTTTGACACATTTCATCACTCACTGCTTCCATGCAACTTGCTGTTACAGGCATTTAGGAATACAAAGTAAATAACTATCACCATACAATCTTCTCCATCATAAATATTAAGATTATACTTATTGAGATGACATTTTTTAATTCCTAATTCTACCGTGTCCATATATCTACAGAATCCATATAATACATAACATACACTTTTTGCAACAGGAAACATCACAGACCCGTATCTGGCAGACACAAGGTGACCAATTTGCTCACTGCTCTCACTTTCCAACTTCAGCGAAGGCGTCCCTGTGATGAGTTACATGAACACTGCAATACCATTCAAGGTGTTGAGTACTCCGTATTTAACACATTCTTTGTACACCTGATTTTGTGCATTTCTTCCAGGTAACGTAAGAAAACAGAGCATTTAGCTATTTCACAGCAGAATGAACACTGAGCACTTTAAAGCATCCTATTAGTGCCAAATACAGACATTTCTTACGTCTTCATGACTCAGGTGACAAAATCAATGCCAGCTTGTGAATAGAAGTTCTAGTTACCAAGCAGCATGATGTAACACTGCATTGTTCAAGGACAAGTTACTACAAATATAAAACCTAATGAATTATCTGCTTCAAACCTCAGTATACCTGCATATGAAGCTCACTTTCAAACAACAGCAATAAATCACCTGACTGGCAATACAAACAGTGATTTAAAAACACAGCCTTATCAAAGCACAAAAGCCTGACTGGCTTGTGTTCCAGCCAGCACCAACAGAGAGCTAAGCTCTCCACCTTTGTTCTAGGTCAGCATGTGTGAAGTTCACACGGCGGAATTCACAAGAAGAAAGACGGAAAGAAATACCAGTTTCAGTCATAAAACCTTTCAGCTTAAGCAAGCACACACTGTAGAAAGCATTACAATTGATTTCAAGAAACCATCTAACAGTGAAAATCATCCTCCCCGCTCAGCTACCAAACCGGATACATCTGCATAGGTGTTAGCAACCAAAGAACTCCATGCACCATGCTGTTTTTCAGTACTGCAACAACTGAAGCCTCTAACCTGTCTTGTCTTCAACCACTCACAGGCACAGAGTTCATTGTCTAATCATCATTTTTATACCTTGAAATTGTGCCTTCTGTTCATAAGATTACATTAGCAGGGCTGAGTAGCTTAGGAGGAAAACGGGATGCTCATTCCTGGGTAGCAGATGTCTCAGTGTTCTCTTTGGAGCTCTCCCCAAAGTGACAAGTTCATTACAAGGTGCTCTTGGTTCAGGAAAGCACCATTACAAACCAGTCCTGATTTTACCCTCAATTGCCTTCAACTTTCTACCACGTGGTTAAACATTTGCATGAGCTGACAACTATTTTAAGGAAAGCTCTGTTTACAGTAACTGAAACCCCAGAGGGTTACTCAGGGGAAAGTCAGTGCTCGGAATTTCTTGCTTCCATGCTAGTTTGGCCAGTTCTCCTACTTCATCCCACGGCGCAGTGCTGTATGTTTGGAAGTGACCCAAGTCACTGCTTCCAGAACTTGCCCTGAGGTTTCACAAGTCCCAGAGTACACTGCTGTAAAGTCTGTTAATACAATATATATGTGCTTGCCCCCAGATGTCAACTGGAGTTACAGAACTTTGGCAGATGAAGTTGGAACACAACAGATTTCTCTTGCATGCATCAGCTTTAAGAAAGAGTGGCACAGTAATGCTCATCTCCACTGCAGGACTGTGTCTCCTTTTGACTCTTTGATATCCTAAATGAAGACTATGTATTTTAATTGAGAAAATCCAAAGCAAACGAAAGCAGGATCTGTTTGCACGCAACACGCTCTGGCAGATGCTTATGAGGGGAAACACAAGGCCATGGCAGACAAAAATCAGGTGATTTTGAACCCAAACGTTAAACTCTGCCCTGCAAGTGCTGCAGAGTAACAAACCGCTTCCAAAAGGTGCCCTGAACCAAAACACACAGCACAACCATGATTAATACCCAAATTAAATAAATGGCAACATAACGTATACCTTAGTTACCATGCAGAAGTTCTGGTGGCATGTTATTTAAAAAAAAAAAAGCCTTTTTCCTGCTATTTTCCCCATCTTGCTTGTCTCCCTTTCAGGAGCTCTGTAAGAGAAACATTGAGTAGGTAACTGAAGAGCAGAAATAAGCCAAACTTTAATAAACCCTGGCTGCTTGCTGTGCTTCAGCTGTGGCCTCAAAGGACCTCTGAGGCTCCTGAACGGTGCTGAAGTTAAGCTCAACGCATTTATCTGGGGAACTGGGTGTTGCAGGTTCCTCTACTAAACCACTCAGCCCCAAAAAGCATCAGGAAGACACAGGAAATGAGAACTACTCCTCCGCTGGTGCTGCCGGAGCCCCGCTGCCCTGCAGCCCGCACTGCCCTTCAGCTCCGCTGCCTCCCCTGCCCTGCCCCAAGACTGACAGTGGTTCTGCCACCCAGACTGCGGCCCCGCCGCCGCTGAAGCACCGGAGGGAAGGTCCTCTCGATCCAACACGCTACCGGCCCAGTTGCACGGGCCTACGACCCGGCCGGGAGGGAGGAAAGCGAGCGGGCCAAGGATCCCGCTTCAACTGGGGAAGGACTCAGAGCGCAGTGGCAGCCGCGTTACCTCTTCCCGGTCACCGCCAGCGCCTCGCTCCGCTTTACCCCTGCCGCACCGAGGGGCAGCCCACGGCGCTGAGGAGAGCCGCGCGCGGCCCACCGGTGAGCGGACCAACTGCCCGGCTGGGCCGCACCGGGCCCGGGCGGGGCTGGGGGCGGCGCTGCCGCCCTTCTGTCAGCGGGGGTCGAGCGGCGGCAGCGCGGAGCCCCACAAGAGGAGCGGCCCTGTGGCAGCGCAGAGCCCCCCAGGGCAGCAGCCCCGCTTCCATTACCTCGTACCGCGGTACCGCGATCCCGCGACGGCCCCACCGCAGCACCCCCCCGCCCGGCACCGCTGACACCGAGGCGGAAGTGCAGCCCTTAGAGCGGCGGAGTGATGCGCCTCTCCACCAATCACAGAGCGCATCCGCGCCGCCCGCCGCCTAAAGGACGAATCAGCTTCCCCGTCCACCTGCCCAGGGGCGGGGCGAATGCTAATGAGGCGCTGAGCCCCACTGTCCCACTGCTGGAGAGACTGCTGGCCAATGGAGATGCGGAGGGGGCGTGTCTATGCAGATGAAGCGGTACCAGCATTCCCCGCGGCGCCGGGTCGTTGAGCAGGGCGCGTTTTGGAGGGGTCGGTGTCATCTCTGTCGCAAACGCACACGGTGGTGCTGGAGACGGTGTCGATTGTTGTGTTTTATGTGATGTTTGTACCGTCAGCGAGCTGCAGAGCGTGAGCTCACCTCACCACGCCTGCATAGAACAAAGTGTCTTTATTAATAAGGTGTAAAAGGGTTCCGTCGCTTCTGTTAATGCCGTGCTATGGCGCTGGAAGTGCGTCAGTGTTCCGCTATGCTCCTGGAGGAGTTTAACCACTTTTGTTGGGTTTATTCCACTTTTGTGGGCTTTTCTGTCACATTCAGTGCTTTGAGGTACATCCGTGGTCACCCGTAGGTCACAGAACCCCGCAGTTGGGTTTCCAGGCCATGCCTTCACCCCAGTGACATCCTCCATGTCCTGCTGCTCCTCTGGGCACGCTGATGGATGTGATGGATGTGTGGCTGGTGTTGTGATTTGCCTCACCCTGAGCTTGCACCCATCAGGTGGTAACAATCCCCTTGACGGTGAGCGCTGGCACGCCAAAGCAACCGAGGGGTTTGTAGATGTTGCTGCAGGTATCGGAACTGTGAGTCAGGAGTTTCAAATCGATTTGACTCATTTCTCTCGCATAACGCCCGTTCTGCTCCTTTCATTTCCCATCTCATTTCTGAGCGCAGGCGCTGCAGCTTCCTCCATGATCAGAGACTCGAAACTCCTTCTCCACCGAAATGTCCCCGTCCCTCTCTTTCCACACCTGAAAGCTTAGAATCATGGAGTAAAATCATGGGATCCCAGACTGGTTTGGGTTGGGAGGGATCTCAAAGCTCATCCATGGGCAGGGACACCTTCCACTGGAGCAGGTTACTCCAAGCCCGGTCCAACCTGGCCTTGAACACCACCAGGGATGGGGCAGCCACAGGTTCTATGGGATCCAGCCCTGCGTTTCACCCCTGCATTCACCCGTTCCCAAGTTGCAAGGCAGGTGTCATCTTTAGGGACCACAGATCTTTGGGAGTAGAGGATAATCAGTGCAATTCCAAATCTGGTTTTAAGATCTTCCCGGATAAGTGATTCTTTCTTTCCCCGTAAGCCCTGATTCAGCAGCCCACTTCTGGGTTGCTCAATGTCATAGACTCAACATTAAGCACAGAGCTGATTATTACATCTTATAAGCAAAGGCAACACACAGCAAGTAAGCACAAATCTCAAGTATTCTCTGAGCAGGTCTTTGTCATGACTAAGGAGCTGCTCTGGAAGAGTTCTCCAAAAGCATTAAGGAAAGAGAAAGCCACTGATTACCTGACGAGGGAATACTGAATGTGTGCTGCTTTTCCGGGTCTGAATTGAAGATAGCTTCATTCTGAGCCTGCCACAAAGCCCCTTCTCCCAGGCATTTCATGGACATTCAAGCTAAATGCTCAAGCTTACCAATAACAAGGCTCCTGGACAATTTATTCCCTTGTTAAACATTATGGGACTACCATCTAGCAATCTAAAATCACAAAACCCCTAGGCTGGGGTGAGAAGAATCCAGTTCTTCCAGTTCTCTTTCTCCCTCCTGTGTTAGCAATGAGAGGATAGAACAGTTACCTTTTAAAGGAACTTGCCTGGAATATTTTGCCTTGCTGGCAAGAGCTTTGCAGCAGTAAAGGTCGTTAAAACGGGGCTTTACAGTGGAAAGTATTGAGCAACTGTCTCAGGCAGAGGTGTAACTGTCAGCTCCACCTGTAATAAACCCAAATGCTTCTGTCGTGTGGAGCAACACAACCCACTTAGAAAACTGATCCAAGGCAGCCTTGTCCCTGCGGCAGATTTACAAAACCCAAATTGCAACAGAGTAAGGAAGCGCAGAATGGAAAACTGAGCCACATTGATCCCGAGAGACAGAGATAATGCAGGGAAACCCGGCACCTTACAGCAAAGACGCTCATTGTCTCTCACCAGTTGTACGCAGGCAGGGACAAACGCTGCTTCTCTCCTTCTCCAAAGAACCCTCTGGCCAAAGGCAGCTATTTCAGTCCTAACATGTATGGGCTGCCTGTAGGTGTGAGGGAGCCAGGAGCCACTTTGCAAAATGGGAAACATCCAAACAGACCTTCTCTTCCAGTATCTTCCAATACCTAAAGGGGACCTACAGGAGACCTGGAGAGGGCTTCGGGCCAGGGCCTGTAGGGACAGACCAAGGGAAATGGCTTTCACCTGACAGAGGGGAGACTGAGATGAGCTCTTAGGCAGAATTCCTCCCTGTGAGGGTGCTGAGGTGCTGGCACAGGGTGTGCAGAGGAGCTGTGGCTGCCCCATCCCTGGCAGTGCTCAAGGCCAGGTTGGACACAGGGCCTTGGAGCAATCTGCTGTATGGAAGGTGTCCCTGCCATGGCAGGGGTTGGAGCTGGAGGAGCTTTAAGGTCCTTTCCTCCTGAATCAGTCTCGGGTTCTGTGATTCCATGAAATCTTCCACAATTAGAATAACAAACATTTCCTCCTCTAGCCTGTCTCATCTCAAAAGTGAAACACTGAAAGCAACTCCGGGTCATTGTGCATTTTGAGCTGCCAGCTCTAAAAAGGAGACTGTATTGTGAAAGAGCCCATGTCTCATAAAAAAGACATTAAAAAAATCAGACATTGCTAACACTGATAAAGCTTTTGTGAGAAAACATGGCAATGCTGAAACCACATGAATTGTAACCGGAATCTTGAAAAGAAATTCAAGGGAAAAAGGAATCCATAAATAATGAGGAACATGGCAAAAGCTGAACAAGTAGAAATAGCCAGTCCCTTAACAGGCTTAATAAGCGTGTTCTTTGTAACAGCATGGAAAGGCAAAGACACAACAGCCTGTACACTCTGCTTCAGTGATAATTTCCCTGGGAGCTGCACCCATTCAGCTCAGGGTCTGAGCCTCTTCTCTTCAATATAACATGAAGTTATGTTCATGGTCAAGTGGGAGAGCTCCCAAGCCGAAGGCTGAGTGTCCGAGGGGCTCTCCACAGCGAGCAGAAAGCTGCCCATAAAATGTGCCTTCTCATAGAGTGTCAGCTGAATCCTGAATTCTTCTCATTCCAGATTCAACTTCTGGCACTGGTAAATCCCACTTTTGGAGCTGAGCAGGGATGAGCAGGAGCTTGTGCTCAGGATAAAAATAGTTGGGCAAACTAGGTCACTTCCATGTCCTGTCTCTCCCTCCCCGGATGAAAATCCATGGGTTTCTTGCATCTCCATAGCAGGGAAGATGGGGATAGATCAGCTTTGACTCACAGCTTCGATCCCCCAAACACTCATGTAGGGAAGCAGCACAGTGGGATGCTGCTGAGGGATTGGGTACCCAGGAGCTTCATCTGTCTGTGTTTCAGGAGCAGGTCTGAAGACTCTTTTCCCAGTGCCCATGAGCTATCACACTGCCTCCAATTGATCTGCCAACAATCAATGATGCTTTATATCCTAATAGAGGTTTATTTGTCAAACTTTGCCACAAGAGCGTCTTCGTTAGAATTAATTACAATGTCTGGGTTTAGTTACGTGGAAAGCAGCATCCAAGTTACCCTTATACTCTTCAGATCCAGTTGCTATCTCTGGATGGCAGTACTTACCTCAAAGGTTAACTCAATGGCTTGTATGCTTGCTTTCTGGAAATACAAGTCAATAGAAGCTAATTATACTTCTTGATGCAAAGATCAAAGCTGACGTGTGAGTAGAATTTAACCTGAGTGCCTCCTTGGTAACTTAGCTCTGTCTCCAGGATCTCACCAGTCAGAAGCAACTGGGTGGGATGGATGTGCACAAGGCAGGGTGAGAGCATGCTCCTCACAGCCCACAATACTGTCGGCGAAGGGAAGAGCAGACACCAGTTGGTCATCAGCAAACTTCAACTTTATTGCACACAACGCTTGGTTAAATA
>JASSUY010037279.1:0-36544 GCA_032466535.1 Forpus xanthops
CTTTCCTGTAAGGGTGGTGAGGCACTGGAATGTGTTGCCCAGGGAAGTTGTGAATGCTCCATCACTGGCAGTGTTCAGGGCTGGGTTGGACATAGTGTTGGGTGGCATGGTTTAGTGTGAGGTGTCCCTGCCCATGGCAGGGGTGTTGGAAATAGAAGGTCTTGAGGTCCTTTCCAACCCTAACTGTTCTATGATTCTATGAAAGGTAGCACTTTCTTCATCCCTTATGTTCTTTGCGTTTCCACGACTGAACCAGTGTCTCCGAGATGAATCCAAAGCTTGGGGGAGGTGTTTGCTTTGCTCTTTTCAGGAGAGGATCTCCACAGCTGGAGTGCTTAGGTGGGCTGCAGAGCCTGCTGTAGTGCCATGGTGTGTGCTCAACTCTCTTTCTTGCCATGGCTTTGTTTCAAGCAGCAGCGTCCAGGCTGGTGGGCAGTTGGCGCCCATGCCTGCATCCAGGTGTACGGGATGTGTCCTGCTTCTTCTCTGGGACCCTATTGCCAAGAGCCTCTGGTATCAGTAGATGCTGTTCTGGCTTTGCTGTTTGCATCTCTTCCATGTACCTGTTTGTGGCAGTATGTACCAGGGTTTGGCACAGTGTGTACCAGGTTTCAACATGCAGTGATGCCCACCTTTTGTCAGGATCCGATCACAGATGGAGTAATTCTTCTAGATTACTTTTGTGCTGAGGCTCTTCCTCATCCGTGTGTGGAGGGAAGAAAGAACATTCTGGTTTCCCTGTTTTGGGGATATATAGTTTTTATGAACCTTTTTGCTACCTCAGGTCCGTATGAGTACCTGAATAAAACAGCTCTCCCATCTCCTTGGAAGATAAATGATCAGATCCCTGTGAATGTTCATGTGCTGTCTGGGCTTCCCCACCTCACTCATTGACTATGGCACTGGATGTGCAGCAGAGACAGGAGCAAGAGTCTCTGAGTCAGACACTGGAAATGGGCTGCAGCCTCCAAAACATGAGTGGAGAGGAAGATAAACCTGAGCCTGAGGCACAATCCACTAGTATGCTGGAGTGCTCAGCATTGCACAGGGCATGCTGGCTTGGCTGGAACTGGGAGATACCAGGCATTTTCTTATCCTCTGTCTGATTTAATATAATGTATAATTTCAAGACACGTTGTCCTGAACTTTTCATATCTCTGCCTGTGAACCTCCATCCTGCTGCATTTGTTCCCACCCTGAGTTGACAAGGAGATGTAGACATTGACACTTAGTGGTGGGGTGGATGAGACTTCTCAGCCATGTGCAGCGCTGGGAGCAGCCCTGTCTGATTGGGAAGCCGTTGGGACAGGACACCCCTGCCCTCACCCAGCCATGACAGTGCCAGCCAAGCAGCCTGCACAGGAGATGAGGCTGTGTGAGCTGCACATTTTACTGCAAGAGTGGCTGCTGCTTGGCCAGACATCAGAGACTGTGTCAGTCTCCCTTCTCTTTGGCTTCTTGCCAGTCAGAGGTGCTCTTTGTACACCCTTCCTGAGAATGGGTCCGCAGGATGCTTGTGTGAGTATGTAACTACGCTGGGGGGTATCAGGGTGCTGGTGTCCCCAAGGTGCTTGTCCCTGTGGCATCAGGCCTTCCCGCTTATCCTTCATGTGCAACCATGCCTGCTGTGAGTGCCTGTGGGAAGCGTGCTGGCCACATAACACGGGGTGGATTCTGCAGGGACAAGCACAGCAGCTGGGGAAACATGCTGCTTTGGCAAACTTGGTGACAGAGAAGTGTCAAAGCAAACCCCTTCACGTTTGTGTTCTGTTTTGATGCTGCAAAAAACACTTAGTTTTGAAAACGCCACGTTCTTCCAATTCAATAAAAATGTTTTGATAAGTTAAAAGCTGTTTTGTTTAAACAATTATTCAGTTTATTCACTTAGGCTTGCTTGCATTTTTAAGCTGTACAATTGATGCTGCTATTAGAGTCAGCATTTAGCATATTTGTACAGTATTTAATATGGCAATACCTCAGGAGTTGGAAAACACAATAGTTTGGTGTTCCTGACTTTAAATCTCAGTGCTTGTTTGCTGCCATACTTGAGATGGTTTTTGGTGGGATCCCTTGCTGTGGGGCTCTGGCCACAGCAGCAGTTCCTATGCTGCGTGGGGGGTGCTGAGGTTGTGCAGGGTGAGGGGTGCTGGGGTCCGACCAGCCCAGGACTGGGTGCAGGAGAGGGCTGTGCTCACACACAGCAGAGTCCTGTCTGCACTGCGGGGCAGAGAGCTCTGGGACCTGAAGGCGGGAGGCAATGGGAGGTCACAAGGGCTGTTGTGCTGCCTTTCCTGCATTGCACACAGCTGCTTTGCTCAGCTCTGCAGCCCCCAACATAAAAAGCATCTGGGTCTGTTGTAGAGAGTCCAGAGGAGGCCATGAAGATGCTACAAGGGCTGGAGCACCTCTCCTATGGGAACAGGCTGAGAGAGCTGGGGTTGTTCAGCCTGGAGAAGGGAAGGCTCTGGTGAGACCTTGGAACAGCTTCCAGTGCCTAAAGCGGGAAACAAGAAATCTGTCATGGGGCTTTTAACAAGGGCCTGTAGGGACAAGACAAAGGGTAATGGCTTTAAACTGACAGAGGTAAGGTTTAGATTAGACATTTGGAAGAAATTCTTTTCTATGAGGGTAGTGAGGCATTGGTACATGTTTCCCAGAGAAGCTGTGGCTGTCCCATCCCTGGCAGTGTTCAAGGCAAGGTTGGATGGGGCTTGGAGCAATCTGGTGTAGTGGCAAGGGGGTCCTTTCCAACCCTAACTATTCTATGATTCTGATTCCATAATAATTACTGTGGAACAGAGAGAATGAAAAGGAACTCACATAATGCACATGTTTTGTATAGGCTCCCACATCCTGCCCGTGATCACAGTGCATTTCTTACCATTCTCCACAGCCTTTGTTTTTACCACAGTGGCTTTAACTAGGGCTTTTCTCAGAAGCCAGTGTTAGAGTACACATCTCCTCAAGTCATGGCAGAGCCAGGGAGAGGTGCCACTGTGAGCCCTGCGGATCAGGGCCACTGGAGATCGCCAGGCTCGTTTTTCTCACAGCACAGCTATTAATAACTTCCAGAGCTGCAGTCGTGTTCCTGCGCTGCCGTGTTGAGTCATCCCGTGTATCACTCTTGGCTCCTTGTCTGTGATACAAATGCCTAATGAGCTGCCTCCGCCGCAGCCCTGCGTGTCAGACCAGCCTTCCTCATGACTTGTTCAGCATTTAGTTCAGTGTATTTCACATGCATTTTGTTTTAGCCGAGCAGTGCCATGTGTAGCTCTTGTGTGTGGCCGCGGGCTCAGGGCCGTGCCAGCAGCAGGCGTGCTGGAAGCATATTGGAAGCTGCCACCTTATCAGCCCAGTGCAGGGGACTCACCATGTGGTGAGAGTACTGGTCCCTGTGTGTTCAGAACAGCTTGCTGGAGCACGTGTATGCGAGAGGGACGGTAAGTATGGGAAGTAGCAGGGAGTAGAACAAAAAAAGAAATCAAACCAAATTCCTAGAAATCCCTGCATCCCTGTTGCATTAACAGCACTCATCCGGTGTCATGGGGTGTATGCTGCGGGGGTGGCATAAGTTTCAGGTATGCCTGCTGCTGAAGGCGAGGGGTTTGCTGTGTGGGTTGTGAGCATTGGCTGTGCCCCTGGGCATGGTGGACCTCAGGCTTGGGATCATGAACATCCTCACACATCACAGGAAGGCTTTGGCTCTCCTGTGGAAATCCAGGATACAAAGCTCGGTCAGCAGAAGGGAGGGAGCTGAGTGCCTGGAGAGTATCTGTGTTCCCTGGCTCCTGATGGAAACCCTTCAGCTGTAACTCGGGAACCACGCTCCATTTGCACTGGTGCAGGGAACCCAGCACAGTTTTTGCCTTTTTGAAGACTTGGCATTTTTGAGAGTTGTTTGTTCCACATAAATACCAAACAATTCTAAGATAAAGTGCTTTAAAAGTAAATAAAGCATAATTACCCTATCTTTCTGCTCAATTTCTGAGTTTTATGGGCATGTTTTTAAGATGTGCTCTTCAAAGGCAAGAGCTGAAACATTTTGTTGTGTAGAAGATATGTGAGAAACAGCACAATATATCATGCAAGGAGAGGCAGCATCCCTGTGTGAATTTGCAGTGCTGCCCCTAGGCCCTTGCTTTGAGCCTGAGTCCCCTCTTGTGTCCGCTCTAGCAAAGCTTGGAGTGCTAGGAGATGCTGCTTCAGCTTACCCTGCCTGAGCTGGGGTGGGATGGACAAGGTGGTCTCCAAGGTCCTGCTACCCTCAGTGATTCTGTCTGCTGCAGGGGTGTCTGCCTTCACCTGGTAGAATTTCCTTCTCATCATTTCCCCTTTATTTCCTAACTAAGCTGGCCAGGGAGGTATTTTACCCAAGATGCAGAACTGTGATACAGTATATGTGAAAGTCCTTTTTTGAGGTGGGTGACCAAACAGGATGTGGGAATTGAGGCAGGATGCGTAATTTTGACATCGTTAGTGGCCCTGCAGGCTGAGTTAGTCACATCCTAGTAGGAAGGCATGCATGGGAAGGCTAAAAGGAGGCAGGAGGTGTGGTTCTGTCCCAGGGAGGGTTGCACTGTTTGCTCTGGGGTGCCTTCTGAAAGTGGGTGAGGAACAGCTACTTCCAGCACCAGGGTTCAGGTTGAGATTGTGTAGCAAATCCTGCATTTCCCATTAACGATACTACTGCTCACCCGGTGACTTTGCAGCCACTGATCTCCAGAACTGCAAACCACCCGTGTCCTGTCCCCTGCCAGCAATAAAACCAGGTTGGAGGCAGTGAGAGAGCCTTGGGCAGTGAATGCTCAACCTCTGGGACAATCACAGAAAGACATGGAGCAACCAGATTCCTAGGGATCTGCACTGGGACTACACAGGGATCAGGCACAGTGGATTACAGGCCAGGACACCCGGAATTTGCAATGATGTTGGTGCCTGTCATGCATCATTGCTCTGTTTTACACTGATGAGACTTTGAAATAAAGTGGTAGATCAAAGCACTTTGATTTTATGGTTTATAATAAAACCAGCACAAAAAAATAAGTGCAAATATCAACGCTGAAGATTACAAGCAATTGAAGGCAATAGAGTCACTCATGGAACAGATGAACTGTGGGGTATAAAAAGCTGAACTGTTGCAGCACCTCAGTTTTCTTCTGGCACTTGACAGTTTTTTCCTCCTTGGCTGTCTCCAGGCAGATGGACAACTGAGGAATGTGTAAAATTGACAGTAATAATGAGTGTAGTATCCTTTTACTGCAGTTCAAGACACAGCCTCTCTCCTACTGCAGCAAACCCTCCGGGCTGCTCTGGGCTGTCAGGAGTTTGCATGCTGAGAAGCTGCATCCCGAAACAGCCAGTGATTCCCCTTGTGCCCATGCCAGACCCCTTGTCTTCATGGGTGCTCATGGCTCACATCCTCCTAGTGGTCCTTCAGCAGAGGTGTCAAACGTCTCTGCAAAATGTTTAGGCCTTCAGCCTAAGCTTTAAAATGTGGCATGATATATTGTCTGGCCCATATGCCAGACTCAGGCATCAGCCATCCCACCTTACCTACATGCCAAAATGCTGGCGGGATGCTATCAAGACACAACAAGGGAAACTTCAGATGCATTACAAAATGAGACTCAGCTGAAGACGAGGTTTGGAGCCCTGCAAGGATGACACAAGGGAGCAGTGCTGGGCCCAGGGCTGTGCCGGCTCTGTGGGGCTGGCATCCATTGGCAGGAGCAGTGGCAGTGTGACAGTTACAGTTGTGCCTGTTGTCTCCATTAGCCCCACATGAGCTGAGATCAGTTCCCTGGTCACCGGTCAGAGGGCACACCCCTGGCTTTAAGGGACACATCCATCATGCCCAGTGACTGGCAGCTGGCTCTCACATCCCTCCCTGAGCTCCTCATTCCAGTTTGCTTGTATTTCCTGCTGTTTACTCTGTCACCTCTGGCTTGGTCTCTTCCCCTGGGTTACAGGTCAGTCTGGTTGTGATTCCCTGTGTGTCAGACAAACCATCTTGGTGCCCATGTGCTGTATCATCAGCTGTTCGTCGCTGCCTTCTCTAACTAGACACAAGCAAATGTTCTCAAGATACAGGTTTTTCTTACAAAATGTCTTTAGTGACATCGATACAGCTAGAGTGAAGGACTCCCTGATAGTTTGCATAACCACTTCTTCCTTTAGGAAAAGGCTTACTGTGCACAGGAGAATGCAAACCCAGTGTGTTGTGAATCAAAGCATTAATCACTTGGAGATTGTTGGGGTTTCATGGATTTGTTTCAGTGTATGCTACTATGTAGTAGTTTCATGCTACTCTCTGTATAGTTTCTGCTACTATACTCAGTATCCTGGATAATGTAATTATTGCTTACTGTTCTCGCACCTTGCACTTCCTAGTCTAGAACTTCCCTATGGATAGCTATGGGGAGGGAGCCCAGGGGCAGGGGAGGTGGAAGATCCCCACAATACCAGGAGTCCCCATTCAGTGCTTGAGGAGTCCTGGTAGAGCATTGTATTGTTGTTATTGTGCAGCAGCCAGTATTTTTTCTAGCAGTTTAATATTTACACTCTTCTTCAGAAACTTAACTGTGCCAATTTAGTAAATGGTTAATTAAATAAAGGGATTAAGAGGTTAATATGCTGTTAGGGCAGGCATTTTGTCCTGCTATAATGACTGTTTCATTATCGCAGCTGTCTGGCTTGTGCCCTGCCATTCTGCACCCCCTGGGGAAGGGGTGCAGAGCCCCACGAGCTCTTGGGCAGCGATTGCTTCACTCTTTATTTTCAACACCATTGCCCTGTCGCAACTGGGAAAACAGTGGAAGCTTTGCTCTTAGGTAGCCAGGCAGGCGCTTGGCACGGTCTGGGGCTTCCTAATACTGGTTCTGCTTTCTCTAGAAATCTCTTTAATTAAAATAATTGTTATTGTTCACTTTAATCTCGCCTTGTTATGGAGAGAAAAATTGCCTCCCAGAATGCGCTGCTTTGCACGCGTGTTGTTTGCAGCTTTAAGGCTGGAGGGAAATGAGAACAGCTATGTGAAACAGCTCATTAGCCAGCCAGCCTCGAGCACTGTTCCTCAGTATTTACGGGGGGCCATAACCTCAGAGCACACCTGACCACCTCTGCTGCAGCATCAGGCATGCCGAAGGAGGTCCTGGAGCAAGTAGGATTTGATGTCCTCTTGTTTGTAAAATTCCCAGGGGTTAGGTGGGGTGCAGCTGTATTTGTTGCAGTGTTTGAAGCCCTTTAACAAAGACTGGGCTACACTATTTCCTTCATAGCATGCCTCCACATGGTGATCCCCTGCTCACTCCTGCAGCAAGTGCTACCAGGTGTCAATGCACCAAAGCAGCATGCCCTCCCTGCAGTGCTGATAGTCAGGTTGGACATCAGAAGCTTCCTTGCAGCTGAGGGCTCCTGGCTGACTCTTTCAGATGTTGCTCCTCACAAGTGTGTGAGGTCTTTGCCTCTGGTGCAGCATGTAGTGCATACCACCGGGGTGAGAGACCATGGTCCTGGTCTGTGGTTCTGGCCCTTGGTCATGGTCCATGCAGCAGCTGAAGCCAGCAGAGCCTCTGGGGAGACCTCTGTGAGAGGTTCTTTGATCTGAGTGTTTCTGTTTTCTTAGGTACTGTGTTTCCAATTCAGCAAAACACTCAGGCGTGCTTACAAACCATTGACCTTTGTGAAACTGAAGCTCCTTGTTCTCTACTTAAGTAGTTTTAGCAGCTGGCATACCATATATCACAGCATCTTCATTTCTATGCACCCATTTTAGCATGGCGGCAGGATGCCTTTGGTGACTGGTACCAGCTATTTCCCCATCCTTCATTCCCAGCAGGTGAACATCATCAACTTCTAGGCATTTTTTTTTTCCCCAGCATGCAATTGCATTTGCAGAGACCTTAAAATCACCATTTCTGGTGAGCCCTGGAGGGTTAGGAAAGATAGTCAACAGCTCAAGGCTGGGTTGGACATAGCCTTGGGTGGCATGGTTTAGCGGGAGGTGTCCTGCCCATAGCAGGGGGGTTGGAACTAGATGATCTTAAGGTCCTTTCCAACCCTAACTATTCTATGATTCTATGATTCTATTACCTCAGTATGTCAGATTATGTCTGAGCCAGGCACTGTATTAGCAGCTGGCTCTGAACAACTACCAGAGTGCTGTATTTGGTTTACCTGGCACATTGACTCTATGTAGCACCTACTATCTGAACTGGATCGAATGCAATGGAAATCATTTGCTAATTACTTACTGTCTCCTGGATCTCGCTCCTTCTGTATGTTATGTACTTCACAATATGTAAATTACCCGTTGTAGCCCTGGACATGGCAGCAGATGCTTTACTAAGTATCAGAAAACCTATTTCTCCCAAAGAAGATGGGGCAAAAAGCCAAAAAGCAAGCAGCACATCAGGAAAGAGAAGCAATCTCAGCTTGGCGTACATCATGACATTTCATTCTCATGTCCCTTGGATAAATTCCAGGCAGAAATTTCTAATTCATTAGCCCTTTACATGACCTCGATTTGATGCTAGAACCAGCAGGTGGTAATTTATTTTCCTACCCTGCTGCTGATGGGATACCTTTGAGGTGTGCACAGGAGCAGCCTCTCGCTCATGGGGACAGTGCCCTGGTCATTACATGGGCTTTGGCCAGGATGAGCAAAAGGTACCTCCTCTGTGCTGAGATGGCTGGTTTGCAGCCAAAGGGACATGGGGCAGCTGGGGATTGAAGTGCACACTTGGGGCATGCCTAAGGTGTGAATGGGGCTGACAGAAGAGTCCTGCTCTGCTGAACTGGCATCAGACCCACTGTGTAGCTGTGAAAAATGAGAAAGGGGAATGACCTCCTCTGCTCTGGAACAGGAGAGGCAGTCTGGGGACAGTGCCCTAGCTTAGCCATTTCAGGTCATTAGGAGAAGCAGCAGGCCCCAGTCCTGAAGGCACCATGTGCCAGAGGCTGATAGGGTCCTTTGCTCTTCAGAGATACAATTTTCCCATTTGCATGGCAATAAGCCATGCAGTCCACTGTGATTTGTAGTTAATTTTTATAGATAGATTGAATAACTCAAATTATTAAATGTAGCAACAAAACTGATTTAAAATTGCTATATAAGAGCCTTTTGTGTGTGAATCACAAATGCCACCGTAGGAGCTTGACTATCCCTATCTTTTTGCAGACACCAAGTAGTAAGTGAAAGCAGTGTGCACCTTCCTAGGAAACTAGCATATCTCTGTTTAATGGTAATAATATGCTTTCTTTTCTTTCTTTTTTGTTTTTTTTTAAGTAATGATAATCAGATAACGCTTTGCTATGTCAAAAAAGTATTTTCTACAATGAGCTGCAAGCTGTGTCAATGCTGTTGTCACTGCAAGTTATCTTTGTGCAGGACAATGTGTGCTGGATCAGGAGAGAATGCATGTCCTGGCTAACTTTCAAAAGTCATGTCTTCTTATGGCAGCTGTCCTAAGCCACTAGATCCTGCAGATCCTGCTGTATTCTGGAATATCTTGATTGTGGGCCATAGCCATGAGACAGCACTACACTGAACATACCCATAGGCAAATACTCTGCCTTCTTTCAGCAAGGTGGTGAAATGTTTATGCTGCCCCTGTGGCGAGGGGTGCTGTCCAGCCTGGCGAGTATGGGCTATCCCTGTCTCTACATGGTGGGGGCAAGCAAGCTGGGCCCAGTCATTGAGATCCATGTGTGGTTTGCTGTTCCTATCAATTGAAGTGTCCAGTACAGCTTCAGCTGCAAGGATCAGTACATCTTTGCATGACATACAGATCTTGGAGCATTTGTGAGTGTTTGTGCAAACGCACCACTTTTTTTAAGCTTTGCTCACATTTCTTATTAACCATGTTCCAGTATTTAAAGGGTGGCTACAAAGAAGACGGAGACTCCCTTTTTACAAGGAGTCACGTAGAAAAGATTGGGTGTGATGGGAACAAGTTACTCCTGGGGACATTCTGACTGGGCATAAGAGGAAAATTTTTCCCAGTGAGAGCGATCAGCCATTCAATAATCTCCCCAGGGAAGTGGTGGATTCCCCAGTGTTGGACACTTTCAAGATTCAGCTGGCTAGAGTGCTAGGACATACAGTCTAGGTTGGACCAGATGATTCTTGAGGTCCTTTTCAACCTAGTATTCTATGATTCTATGACAACTTATGTGACACTTTAAAAAAACCCTGATAAGGTTGATTAAGGAACTGTGTACCAGGAACGGCTGGACACTGGGCAGCAGTGGGAGCACACAGGCACCTCTGGCTTTTGGTTAAAACAGCTCAGTATGGAGACCAGCTCCCATGCAGGGCTTGTACATGGTTCAAGAGAAATGTTGTGCCTGCTTTTCTCTGCCCTCCTCATTTGCCCCCCAGCAGTTTCTAAGCTGCAGTATGAGAAAGCTGATGGACCTGGTGGGATTTTAAAAGTCCTGTGGGTGCTGGCACAGTCCTGTCCCCATGGCATGGGGTCAGTCTTTCCTCCCCAGGTCAGGCTGCTAAGAGGCCCATCATGGTGCCAGAAGCCACTGGCAGATGTGCAGGAGGGCTGAGGTATACTGGCAGATAGATCAGGTCCCAGATAATGAATCTCCCCATTACAATCCATGGGGCTGGTGGTTGCTAGTGCTCTGATCCACCAAGACCTCTCCATAAGTACCCTTGAGGAGCTCCTTCTAATTTAGTGTCATTGGCAGGGTTACATGGTGTGTGCTCACCTCCCTGTCCAGGTCACTGGTAGAAATACTGGACAGGACTGGCCCTAAACCTAAACATGAGTCCTGGGGGCATGGCTAGTGACTGGCCACCAGCAGGATCTCATCCCATTTGTTACAGCCCTTAAAGCCCAGCCCTTCAGCCCAGTGTTCATCTGTTGCATTGTGTCCAGCTCTTGCCATGTGCTGGGCATTTTGTCCAGAGGATAGCATCAGAGACAGTATTAAAAGCTCTCCTGAAATCCAAAAAACCCACATGCACTGGTGGGTAACCTTGTCATAACCTTGTCATTCCATCTGTTGTTTAAGTCTAAGCCTCCTTACATCTCTGTTTCGTCATCTAACACTATTTCCAAAGTGTAAATTCACCTTGCTGATTTGGTTTTAATCTTGTATAGTTCTTCAGATGAACTTGAATCCAAGCACATTACTTTAATCACAGCAACAAATCTAAATTAGCATTATTGAGTTAGCAAATCTAAATGAGCATAGTGTCCCTAGCCACGGCTGTCTGGGGACCCTGGCAGTCATGCTGCAGATGCCCTGAGCTGCTGAGTCCACATGATTCTCAGCATCACCATTCCTCTCCAAGTACATTTCACCTGTAGGACCACCCTGACCTGCAGTGCTGGCACAAGCTGGACAAAACTGAACCCACAAAACAGTTTTCTACCAGAATTAATGGTAGGAGTAATGGTAATGGCTGTGGTAATGGTTCCCAGAACTACAGTAGTGGTAGGCCATGCTGCAGGGGTATACTCACTTGATGAGTGCAGTAGAATACTTGAGGTTTTTTCCAGTGGCCACTCAAGAATTGAAGTCAGTTGTCATAAAAGATAGCAGTCCCCAGAAGTATTAGGAAAATAATAAATAGGTAGTGCTAAAGAGCAGGGTTTAGAGGCTAGTATTTTCACTCATCTTTTTTTGCAACTTGTTAGCTCCTCTTAGTTTGCATGGCACTGGTGATAGATTATGGATAGACTGGACAATAGGAGCAGTAATTGCTGTTCAGACATTAAATGTCTTTAAATATCCATGACGATTCAAGACTTTTGCTGATGGCTAGTTGTGAAAGTTAATTTTATTTTAGATGAGCTTCATTAGTACATTTCTGGGTTGATAATGCATCTGAGTAATCCAGTCTGTACATGTATAATTTTATGAGTCCTGAAGGGAGCTCCATCTCCAATGTGAATCTCTCTGCGCTCCGTTGCTTACGACTGCACAAATTTCCTCTCAGACACATAGGTCTCCCTTTGCAGAACCATGCTCCCTCAGCCCTCCTGTTCCATGGAGGAGTGGACGCCTTCTCCCTGCCTGCCTGTGCCGTGGGGGATGCTGACGCACGATGGTGCAGAACCCAGCACCGCTGCGCTCACTGAGCTTTTGACACAGTCATGATGCATGATTTCATTTAGCTGGTGTGGGCACTGTTGTTATCTTCCTTGTTTCCATACTCTGAAGATCCTGGATCTGGCAGGGTACGAGATAAGGCTAATTGAACTGTCAGGTTTTCTGGGAGAAGAGTTCAGCGCTGCTGGTTGTGGGAGCTGGGAAAACAGTGATGATCTAAAATTAGCTCGTGTTCCATTTTTATTTAGGCCCTGGTCGTGGGATGCTTTACTTGGGTTTGTTTGTTTTTTTTGGGGGGGAGGGTGTGTTTTTTTCTTTTTTAATTGTTTTATGTGCATTTTTGGGTCTTGCATAACATAAAATTAGCTCCTTCCAAGTTTATTTTGGAAATAGCATTAGGAGTTCAGCTGCTTGTTGGAGATGTCTGTAAACTCATTGAATTGCCATGATTTAGAGGCCACTGAGAGTTTTAGCCTAGTGATTGAAGTGCACATGAAAAACCTCTCATTTTCAATATACAAATAGCATTATGGCAAAGTAACTCCAGGCAGCCAGGTCAGAAGCATTTGTCAGAAAGTGGAGTGCCTGGCATGGAGGTACATTGCACTGCAGGGTTGAGCTCTAGCAGCAGGGTCCCAGAGGTCACTGCTGACACCATTTGTATATAGGTGTCTGGATGTCTATGGTTATATATATGTGTATGCAAAGATGGCCTGTCTCTCCATGTTCTTCTGGAAGGTAGTTTAGCAGCTCTTGTGTCAGGATACGGAGAATGATAAAGACATCAGGTAAGAACATAAGGATGACGCACCGTTACATGAGCCTCAGCTTCATGATTTAACCACAGACAGTTTGTCTTTGCTTTTTTATTGTGTCATTTGCTCATCTTGTAGAGACTAACAGACGTTTGCTCTCCCTTACAGGCTCTTGAACCTGATCTACAATGGAAAAACTGCTTTTGTTTCTGCTGTTCATTGGCATAGCGGTGAGAGCTCAGATCTGCCCAAAGCGCTGTGTCTGTCAGATTTTGTCTCCTAACCTTGCTACCCTTTGTGCCAAGAAAGGGCTCTTATTTGTTCCTCCCAATATTGACAGGAGGACCGTGGAGTTACGGCTGGCAGACAACTTTGTTACAAACATTAAAAGGAAAGACTTTGCCAATATGACCAGCCTGGTGGACCTGACGCTGTCCAGGAATACAATCAGTTTTATTACACCTCATGCATTTGCTGACTTGCGCAATTTGCGGGCTTTGCATTTGAACAGCAACCGATTGACTAAGATCACAAATGACATGTTCAGTGGACTCTCCAATCTTCACCACTTGATACTTAACAACAACCAGCTGACTTTAATTTCTTCTACAGCTTTTGATGATGTTTTAGCTCTTGAGGAACTGGATTTGTCTTACAACAACCTGGAAACCATCCCCTGGGATGCCGTGGAGAAGATGGTTAGTTTGCACACTCTCAGTCTAGACCATAACATGATTGACCATATTCCCAAGGGGACCTTCTCCCACCTGCACAAGATGACCAGGTTGGATGTCACATCTAACAAACTGCAGAAGCTACCACCTGATCCTCTCTTCCAACGAGCTCAAGTACTAGCAACCTCAGGAATTATCAGCCCCTCAACTTTTGCATTGAGCTTTGGTGGGAACCCTTTGCATTGCAACTGTGAGCTTTTGTGGCTGAGGCGTCTTTCAAGGGAGGATGACCTGGAGACTTGTGCTTCTCCCACGCTCTTGTCTGGCCGGTACTTCTGGTCAATCCCTGAGGAGGAGTTCCTGTGTGAGCCTCCTCTCATCACCCGGCACACTCATGAGCTGCGGGTGCTGGAGGGCCAGCGGGCAGCATTGCGATGTAAGGCCCGCGGTGACCCCGAACCAGCAATTCATTGGATTTCACCTGAAGGCAAACTGATTTCAAATGCAACAAGGTCTGTGGTGTATGACAACGGGACACTTGACATCCTGATAACGACGGTGAAGGATACTGGCTCCTTCACCTGCATTGCTTCCAATCCAGCTGGGGAGGCCACGCAGACAGTGGACCTGCACATAATCAAACTCCCCCACTTGCTGAACAGCACGAACCACATCCATGAGCCTGACCCTGGCTCCTCGGATATCTCTACTTCCACCAAGTCAGGCTCCAACGCGAGCAGTAGCAATGGGGATACTAAAGTCAGCCAAGATAAGAAGGTTGTCGTTGCAGAAGCAACATCTTCTACTGCTCTGCTGAAATTCAATTTTCAGAGGAATATACCTGGGATACGTATGTTCCAAATCCAGTACAATGGTACTTACGATGACTCCCTTGTTTACAGGTAAGGCAGCACCAGCCCTCCTGTGCTGGGCCCTACAAGGCTGCTCAGTGCTGATGTGCTGTCCCCGGCCCCAGGCAGCCTCTCCACTGAAGCAGCAGGTTCCCACGTAGAGCCCTGCCCATGGAGCTGCTGGAAAGACTCATCCCAAATAGGGAAATTACCTTGAACAGTGTTATTTTTAGATAATGCAAATGGATCTCTAATCCTCTGAACTAATCTGATTGGCAGAAACGTTGTGAAGTTTAGATGAGTTAAATGGATCATAACACTCTCAGTTTTATGAAAACACAGGGAGAAAAGTGTCTGTAAATTCATTCCTTGGAGCATTTTCAGGAAGTGTCCATGCTGGTGTGTTAGCTGAGTTCAGAGGGGCTCTGTGCTACTGGCTGTCACAGCCACACTGGACAAAACTGTCTTTGCTTGGCAATTTCTTTTGGTTTTGACATGGTCATTGTCTTGGCAGGCTGCTTGGTGTGCTCAATGCTGCCAGGGAGTGTGGTGCACAGTGGGGAGGTGCCTATGTGTTTTCTGGTTTCATTAATACTAGTTTCCTTCTCCCTCAGAATGATACCTCCCACGAGCAAAACCTTCCTGGTCAACAACCTGGCTGCTGGGACTGTGTATGACCTGTGTGTCCTGGCGATCTACGATGACGGGATCACCTCGCTCACCGCCACCAGGGTGGTGGGCTGCACGCAGTTCACCACTGAGCAGGATTATGTGCGCTGCCACTTCATGCAGTCCCAGTTCCTGGGTGGGACCATGATTATCATCATTGGTGGGATCATTGTGGCCTCTGTGCTTGTGTTCATCATCATCCTCATGATCCGCTACAAAGTGTGTAATAACAACGGGCAGCAGAAGGCCACCAAGGTCAGCAACGTATACTCACAGACGAACGGGGCTCAGATCCAAGGCTGCAGCGGGGTGCTGTCACAGTCGATGTCCAAGCAGGCTGTCGGGCATGAAGAGGGCATCCAGTGCTGCAAGGCTGCCAGCGACGGTGTGACACAGTCTCCAGAGACTGGCTCTAGCCAGGACTCGGCCACCACTACCTCTGCTTTGCCTCCCGCCTGGACTTCCAGCGCTTCTGTCCCCCAGAAGCAGAAGCGAAAGTCGGGGCCAAAGCCAAGCAGCGAGCCGCAGAGTGAAGCTGTCAGCAGTATTGAGTCCCAAAACACTAACAGAAATAACTCCACTGCCCTGCAGTTAGCTAGCCGTCCCCCCGACTCTGTTAAAGGGGCCCACACGTACAAAAGAGCACAATCAAAGCCAAGTAAGTTCCTCACTTTGCCAGCTGATGCATCCCGAGCCAAGCGCAGGCTCTCCCTGGGCGGCGAGCTGATGGAGTCCCGCTGCCCCAGCAGCGCCTGGGATGCAGGCGGACTGCGGTCCAAAAGGAGCATGTCTATGAACGGGATGCTAGTCCAGTGGGACAGCTCTGATGTGGATAGTGGAAAAGCAACTTTCTCCAGTTCTGAGTGGATATTGGAAAGCACTGTGTGACCTGCTTTTTTTTTTTTAATTAATTTTTCTTTTTTTTATTTTAGTTTTTATTTCAATGAAAAAAACGCCAAACGTTGTGTGAATCTCCCTCTCCCGGGGAATTGGATTTGGAAGTCCACTGCTGTCTCGTTGATTAATGGCTTGTTCATGTGGGGTTCTGTATAAGCCACCCAGTGCACACAGGGTTTTATTTAGTTTTAATTTGGTTTTATTTAATATCAAAACCGAAGGCAACATTCAGAGGTAAAAAATGCAAAAATAGTAAAAAAAAAAAAGGATGAAAAGTATTAAGGGGTGGAAAAAAAAAGCATGAAACAGCACCAGTGCCTTCCCTACTCTAGGACTGGCTTCCTGGTTCTGCAGTAGCAGAAAACAAAAGAGAGAGTTTTCACAGAAAAAGCCTTTTATAAAGGAAATGAAATTTCCTCCAAGCTAACAAATAACCACTTCTGGATCAATCAGTAAAATGATATTTTTTAAAACAGTCAGACTGTATATTTCTTTTCCGTGACAATGGTGTTGCCTTTGTTTTTAGGCAGATGCTGTACAGGAACAGCAATGCTGTGTTGTTATGTTGTGTAAAATAAACTATTCACTCCGTACACCAGCCAGCCTTGCGGTAACTGCCACCCCAGAGCCGTGCTGGGGCCTGCGGGCGCCGCTCAGTGGGTCCCACTGTAAGGCCAGAAGGAGCAGGGGCAGAGCGCCGGGATCCCTCTCCTCCTGCCAGCGTCTGGCTTGCTGGGGCTGAATGCTGGTGGAGCAGCAGGGCTCTGCCACTAAACCTCCCCAAGAGGGTGCCTGACCTGTAGACCCTGAGCACCCTCATCCTGCAGCACTGGGTCTGGCAGTGGTGACCAGCCACTCGCTGCGCACCCTTCTCAGCTCCGTCTGAGAACCCAGTCCTGCTGCAGCAATGGCTTTGCCTAGTGCCAATGCTGGTAAAACACATTGTGTCCATCACCAGGGATGCTGTGCCCAGCTCATGTGGGACTTGGTTTGCTGCTCCATTTTCAGACCTGGTCCCTGCTCTGGCAAGTCAGTGCAGTGAATGTTGTTCCTTCTTATCAGCGCAGGGGCATGAGCCATGAAACATTGGCAAGGGGAGCTTGCGGGAAGTGTGAGAGAGCCGTGCAGCATGGCCACTGCAGCAGTCCCACAGGACTCCTCTGGGACAGGAGATGTGACGGGGGCACCAGGCAGAGCGCTGGCACCTAGGGATGTGGGACAGGGAGCCAAGCAGGAACAGCAAGTAGGGCTGGTGGGTCACCCCAGAGCTGCACAGCAGGGCTGCAGCAGATGGGTTCATAGCCGTTCAGCGACTCACAGTGATTGATGAGGATGGTGATGGTCATCTGTCTTTCCTAGACTTTTGGGGCATATTCCTTGTAAACTCTATGATTTGTTCCAGTTCTCTTTAATCCTTGTGCATAATGGGACTGGAAGATAGTCTCATCTTCAACCTGCTGTTTGATTGCAGTGCCTGTGGGATAGACATAAGCATATGGCAATAGGTGATAACAATTGAAAACCCTCCTGTGTGAGGGGTTCTACTCTGCTTGTTCTAAAAAAAAGTCTACCATTCATATTAATTAAACTCATGTGGTCATCATGTTTAAATTAGAGATAGCTTAACTCTGCAACATTAGTACATTCTCAAATGCCAAATAATAGGTCTGACTGGAGCATTGTGGCCATTAAAGTGACAGAATAGTTACATTTTACACCCTGTGTGCTTGCTCTTGAGGGCAATGTAACCCAGACAGATGCCTGAGGATGCCCTGGTTCTAACCAGGGCAGAGGGCCATCTCGAGAGCAGTTGTGGATGTGGATGTCTTGTAGCTGGGGACATCTGGCAAGCCCCCCGGTCTCTGAGGCGCTGCAGCCTGGGGCTGATGCGCAGGCAAAGTGACCCTTCTTCCTCTCAGCCATCGTGGGTTGCTCTCGGTGATTTTACTGCCTGGTGTGGAAAAACGGAGTCTGGGTGGGAGTGGTGCAAAGGACATAAAAAGAAGAGGCTGTTTCTTTTTTAGAAAGCCCTTTTACTTCCCTTGGGAAATGCAGAGACCAAAAAGGAAATGAAGCCTCAAAATTAGAATGCCCACTTCCTACTGCAAAAGTAACAAAATAAAACCAGCCACCCGCAAAAAAATCCTGTGTTCTTCTCAAGGGGCTGTACGCACAGAAGCTAGCTATTAAAATAGTACACTGTCAGAGGCAGTGAGTATTTGTCCAACCTCCAGTAGTCTGATGCCAAAGGCACTGTCAAACATGGTAAAAGCAAGTGTTCTCATGGCCCAGCAAGGAGCTGCTCTCTGTAGACAGCACCAGCACTTGGGTATGGAGATAGCTTCAAAGGTTTTCTGCTGAGGTATTTGTTTTAATCGTGCATTTTAAAAACACCCATTGAAAATGCTTTATACGTCATCTAAAATTGGACATAAATGTGTCTAATGTTTTGTGAAAGTGCTAAAATATTAATAGCTTCTTGTGGTTTAGGGAGGTTTATTTTTATATTTTTGACTTTTTACTCTGATAATTTTCTAAACACTGAAGCTGAGTGTTTTGTCCACAGTGCATGTGTATAAGCAGCTTAGAAGGACCATATGTCCCTGCATTTGATCTAATTCTCTGCTAATCGTGTAGGAATGGCTAGACCTGGGTGGCTGGGGCTCTTTCTCATGCAGCTTTGACAGAGAGGAGTGTCCCTTGGGAATGCATGGGTGTAAAATCTGCCATTTCCACTGGTGTAATTGTGCAGCAGGATGTTTCATTTTATTCAATGTGGAGAAGCCTTAAGAAGGAGGAAATTCTCTATCCTTTCTGTTCTGCAAAACCAGAAGTTGCCAACCTTTTGAGGCAGAAAAAGTGCTGAGAAACTCCTTGATCAGAATTACATTGGTACATCTTTTGTCAGAGTGCAGTACTGCAACATTTCCTAATGCTTCAGAACTGACAATACCTGTAAACTCCAACAGGGTGTTCCCTGTTGTGGATCATGGGAGTGCCAACATACAGGGAAGTTCTGAGGTGTCGGAGGATGCTAGCCCAGTGCTGCACTTCCAGCTTCACCCCAGGCAGCAAAGACTTGTTCCAGCAGATGCAAACCTGCTCATGGAGCATCACCCACCTGCAGGTCTGCTCCAGAGAGACCTAGGTTTTGGCCATGAGATGGTGTCTTTTTGGATAAGCACCGGAGGAGGCATGACTTCAGAAATATGTTTACTCTTGTTATATTTGCTGGCACATTCTTTCCTCTTACACCCTTTCCTAATCTTTTTCTCAGAGCATATGTGTTGTGTTGAAGAGGGCTGGTACAAACAATGTCTGGTTGGAGAAGCAGGACTTTGGTGGGTTAAACATTTGCTATGTTAGTTGTTTTCTGTGCTGCCTTTCAGCTTGTGTTCTGGGTTTGTTCTTTACAGTGAATATATGGTACTGCTCCGCTCTGGGTGCCAATGTGGCTTTATTTCTGCCAGTGTGTTCCCATGTCTTTGACGATCCCCCCCATGCACCCGGGCAGCCTTGTTGTAAGGAGGAGTGAACTGGAAAGCAACAGCCATGTGGCTGGTGCCTGGGAGACGGGACACAGCTCTTGGAGATGAGCAGCCCAGGCTGTGAAGGGCCTCACAACCCGTATGCGGTGGCTACTGCTGGCCAAATTGCCTGCCCAAGGGGGCCTACCGAGGTTGTCTTTTCCCTGAAAAGCTTCTGGAGGCTGGCATCTTACTGCCAACAGCACCAGAATGCTCTTGCCTCCTGGAGACCATGAAAGCCCTGCTGCTGGTCGCTGCTTTGGGACTGCAGAATACGTCTCATTGTAACTTCTTAGCATGGTTGCTGAGCCAGGTGGATGCTGGCATTGGGCATCCCGTGCTGGTGGAGTAAGCCCTGACAGCTGACAGTCTTGACACAGCCAGTGCTTGCTGTGCATGTGTCCTCAAGAATGTTCAGTGCAGCCCTTCCTGTGCCACTGTGGAACTGTACCCAGAGCTACAGCAGGCACCCTGCACAGAGAGGGAGTGTGCTACTTCCCCAGTAATTGAGGGACTCGGAAGAAGCAATGGTCACAGCTGCTATCACTTACTTTTGCTTTTCTTCCTATTAATGGAGAGAAACTGGAGTATTGGAGGTACTGCTTGCAGAGTGGCATCGTGTTAGCACTGCAACAGCTTAAGAACATTTACTGTCCTGTTCCAGGGTGCTGCTCACAACCAGGGGTTTGCTAGTGCTCTCCTAAAACAGCAGTAACAACAGCCTTGAAATCACACAGTGCCTTTCCCCTGGTAACATGGTAATTCCGATGCTGGCCAAAGTTCTGGTTTAAGAGAAGCAAACCATGGCAAAGTCAAAAGGATTCAGCTTACAGAAAACATGTGTCCCATATTTTCCCTTTGCAAATGTGTTTTTGCTTGCATTGCTGTGTGTTAGGGTGTCTGGACTCGGTGCCAGAATCCTCGCTGCCAGGTCTGGCCAGTGCTGGATAAGTTAGTGCACCACAGCACCTCTGGCCAGCTGAGGCTTCCAGGAGCAAGGCTCCTGTTCCTTCTGCAAGTCCTTCTCTAGTACTCGACCCCTGCTACTGCTGTCACCTCAGAGCTGAATTGTCCCTTTTGGGCACCCACCAAGGGTCTGGCTGTGGCCACCCCTCATAGGCAGCAGTGCTACCTTCCCTTCTGTGCAGGCTGCGGGCAGGTACCTTGCATTAGACATTGAGTATCAGATTAAATCAACTCTAAATGAGAACACACATGCCCTACAGTGACTTCTACTGTTTGAACAGGGCTTTAGTCATGCTTTCACACCAGGACAGATGTCCATGAATAAAAGTGAGCAGGTTAGTGGGGCTGAAGGTTTAAGGCACTAATGCCTTGTCATCAGTAATACAATACCAAGAAAAGGCAAGTGGTACAGGTCTTGCTGGCTGTAGACTTTTAATATACTTGATTTATTCGTAAATGTTGTGTGTGAAGGCTGCTGCTGTAGAAAGAAGGAAGCTTAGCTGGGAAGGAAGGAAACTAAAAAGGGAAAAAAGCAAACATGGCACATCGCTGGCTGCTGAGAGGTCCTACATTGGAAGCTGTATGAATATGAACCGAACAAGCTTCTGGTTTTGTTGTTCTGGAACAAGCTGCATCACCTCAGGTTATTTCAAGCATTACACTTCAGAAAGCATTCTTGTCATAAGTCTGCAACTTGGTGTGCGTGGCTTGGGTCTGAGCTGCTTTTCCTCCTGGGCTGCCAGTTTCACTTGTGAGTGCAGACAGCCTCTCTGGAGGTGCCCGCCGTGTTTTGCTTGTTAGCCATACAGTCTCCTTTGCAGAGGACACTTGCACTGGGAGGCGCATGCAGGTGAGGAAAACCCTTAAGGGCCATGGTCCCAGGTCTCAGGGGGTGGGAGAGAGCAGTGCCATGATGTGGTCACACAGGGAACCCTACCAGAGCTGGCCTTGGCTTCATGTGGACGGTCTGTAGGTAGCTGGGAGCTGCAACTCCCAGCAAGCAAGGATGAATTTAGAAGATGGTGTTTAGTTTGCATTTATGTACTGCAGCTGCAGTTTTGCATTCACTAAGGTAAGTGAAGTGGTGCCGGGGCAGTAGGGAGCAAGGCCAGGCATGGTGGGACCATGCTTCTCCTGTGGCGGTCCTGCTGTCCACACTGCCACAGATTGATGCAAATGATGTGGGAACTCAGAGCAGGACCACGAAACATCTGCACATTCTCAACGCAATGACTGTTTCTCTCGCATGTACACCTCATGAAGGCAAGTGCTGGATTCGTGCCCAGCTACTGCTCCATGCTGATGTTTTTTCACTTCTGTGCAAATGTCTGAAACCACGCAGAGTTGAAATCCCTGCCATGGAGAAAAGCTTGGCCTCAATGAAGGCGGAAGCAAATCTAGAAACCAGAAATTTCTCATGATTCTGGAACAATGATCTTTACTGACTCCGTTTTGGGTTTTAGGAAGTTTTTTTGTTAGTTTGCTTTTCCTCTTAGCAGCAGCACCAGCACATCCAGCTGGTGTGGAAGCTGGTGATGGCTGGCTGAGCTGGGCTGGGGATGTTGGCTGCCATTAACCTCTTGTTAGCTGCCATAGTCTGCCTGCTGTGCCCCAGTCCCACAGTGCTGCTGGTACCCAAGGAGCGGGTGCAGGGATGAGGGCAGGCTGCGCTGCCTGCTCCCTGCCCACTTCTGTTGATGAGTGCCGTGATCAGGCTGGCTCCGCCGAATGCTTCCCTATTGCAGGTCAGCTTCGGCTGCAGCAAAAGGGCAGATCCTGCTCCTTGTCCCCTCACTGTCTCTGTTTTGTCTCTTTGCACAGAAGCCGGGGCTGATCCGCAGGAAGCCTGCCCTCCTCTGCTCCCTGAAAACGTTGCAACCGATGTTCTTACTCGGCAGAAAACAATACGATTCCAACTCACTGAAGATTAATGTGTTGCACCACGCTCACCCTCCCGAAACCTTTACTTGAAGCTGCAGCCAAAGCCAAGAGGCCGTCGAGGTTGGCTGCGTCCAATAAACTGTCTTCCCCCTTTCACAGATTGCCCTTCTCCCATCTGCCACATTAAGTCTAAATACCTTTTTTCTGGTGTCCAAGGTTTTTATAAAACTTAAAAATTGCGACGAAAAATCTGGTGGCAACAGCTGCAGTCTTGAGTCATGTTAAATGTTGCCAGTGGTGAGTTCACAAGCTGTAAACATGGTAGCTTATATCACCTGAACAAATAAATGTTTTACTACGATGGCATGGGCATCTTGGTTGATGTGGAGGGTTCTACCTGGCAGCAGGCATGCCTGTCCATGCACAGTGCTGCTTCTCTGCACAGGAGACCCTGTGCTGCTTGTGTTCTGCATGCCCGGGAGCCCTGAGTGGGGTCAGGCTGGGCACTGAGGTAGTGAGGCAGTGGGGTACCTGCATCTCTACAGTGCAGGGGCTGTGCTCTGCTCAGAGAGCAGCACCGAGCTGTTCTTGCCACAGCCCGCAGCCACCAGTGCTGCCTGCCCAGGGTAACCAAGTGCATCAGGCACTGATGCTGCAGGGATGCCACACTGCTTTGACCTATGGTGCTGGCTGACAGCTTGGGGCAGGAAGGGTGCACCCCATCTGCCACTGCCTGTGGTTGGGATAGCTGGGAGGCTGCTGGCCCCACAAAAGCCCCTCCCATACCAGGTGGAGAACCTGGAGTATGGCAGCATGGGCTCCTGCAGCACTGGGTACCAGTGAAACAGGCAAAGCATGGAGCACAGCATGCCACAATCTCTTGTGCAAAGCCAACCCTAACATGGGAAAGCTGGGAAGGGGACAGCTGGGCTGGGCTGGGGCTGCACCCCTAATGTGGCTGCACCAACCCTTTGGCCATGTTGCTTGTGCAGCGTGACCGCAGGTCTCCCCGTCATGCCTTGCGTCTCAAACAAGACCAGGGATTTTTTGTGGGATTTTTTCTTTTCTCTGTCAAGAATCCCATATGTCTTACAGATATAATTATACCTTACATGAAACCCACAGTGAATCAACCAGCTTTGATACAACTTCTCAGGAACAAATTACAGCTAGTATAAACATGTGTTGTCGGCAGGACTGGCTTCACGCTGACTGTGCAAAGGGCAGGAGATGGAGCTCCCTGACATGGCTCCTCTGGCACAGCTACTCTCCATGGGGGGACCTGGTCCCACCAGTGGCTTCTGCCACAGTGTGCAGATGATGGACCTCAGCCTGGGCAGCTGCCTGAGCATGATTTCCCATACAGGCAGAGACACCAGCATCTCCCCAGGACAAGGCAGCCCATGGGAGGAGACTGAGCTAAGCCAGGAGCCTCACCCTTGGGTCTTCTCTTACACTTTCTCCTTTGATGGCTGCAGAGCTGGCAGCAGCGTTCACTCAAGGCATTGGCATCAAGGATCCTGAGCTCACTAGTGGGCCAGCCATCCAAGAGCTTTTGCATGTGCAGAAAACTTGGTGCTGGTCTGGTCCCACAGACTATGGAAATGAGTGTTTCATCCAGTGCACCAGAATACCATGGCCGATGGAGACTTAAAGGAGTAAAAATATCTATTTTGATAAGGAGCTGGACTCATGGCTCTTATTCTCAAAAAGTATGGGAAAGCGTCTTTCTGGTGTTACACATTTGATGTGGATTATAGTAACAGCACATCTTGCTCTTTACTTTCCTACTGGATAGTGTAGTTGGGGTTTGGATACTGAAGAGGATGAGCTGAAAATAAATTAATTTTCAGTAAAGTGTTTAATGGAAATTGAGTCCACAAGCTCATGACCTCTTTTACTGCAGACCGAAGTGACTTCACGATGAAGTTACAGGACAACTGACCTTTCTTATTGCAAGCAGATGACGCTTAACACTGGCAAAACAGCCAGGCAGAGTGAGTCTGCGACTCAGAAGTGAGTTACAAGAACTGAGAGGCTGCTGCTTCCTTTTGACATCCCACATTAGGCTGTGCAGCTGCTGAAACCCTTATTAAACCCATAAGTTCCAAACTCACTGCATAGACCATATCAGCTCTCAGGATTTCATTTCACATTAATATCATGTTATTACCCTCATTTGGTGGCTCCAATTTCAAGCTTTCATGCGCATAGCAGAGCTGCTTTTCCCTTGCTGATTCCTTTCTACATTGTTTTAATTAATTGTCAAGGTAAGTTCCACCTGTCAGCTCAATGTTAGTTAGAAATCCAGCTTTCACTGGGGTGAAATGTACCGAAGTCATGGATCAAATTTTGGAAAAAAACCCTGGAAATTCAATGGAGTAGAGCATGCCAGCTGTACACTGTCATGAATAGTCCTGCTGGTGGACCAGCAGCAGGAGCTGCTTTGCCTAGGATGTCTTTAGTTGCATTTCACCCACATATTAAGAGTTTAGAATATCAGTTAGTGAAGATGACTTGCTATCTTTGGTCCAGAAGCAAAGATGACATGTTATAGGGACCCAAGCTTGAATATTTAATGAAGAATCATGCAGATCACCTTGGTTCATAAAGCTGAAGGATGTTCTTGCCCACAGTGTTTTCTTAGGTCCTGGTGGGTGCTGACATCTCCAAGCATTAAGCACCCTCTGCCTCACTGGGGATGCAGGTGGGCTGCTCTCCAGGCAGCTGCTGTGATGCTTTGAATGCTTTCTACAAGTGACTCCACAGGCCTGACAACACTCCATGGTCAGTGTCTCAGCACTGGTACTCACCAAAGTAAGTAAATGGGTTAATACTGGAAAGTGCTTTTCTTCATAGGTTGGAAAGGGTCAGGAAAACATGTCCATAGACACTGAGGAGCTGATGGCACGTCAGTGGTCCAGGAAATAGGGATGCAGCACCCTCTGACCCTGCAGCCTCCTGGGTGTTCCAGTTCCCAAGCAGTGGTGGTGTGATGGATCACATCTTAGTGCCATTCCATGGCATCTTCAGCCAGAAGGACCCAGGCATGGCACCCTGCCAGCACGCGTTACTGCAGTGTACACTTAGCTCTTGCAGTCCTGCAGTGCAATAGGGAGAGCTAGTCAAGAGTTTTCCGATTAAACCTTGTTTTCACAGAAATACACAGATTTATCATGGTCTTGTTCTGGTTTTGTTGCTTCTTGATTTGTTTCTTTTTTTGTATCCAGTAGGGGAAACATTAATTGAAGAAAAAATTTCTGTTCAGGGACAAATTGAACTCTAGAGCAGCCTGTGGAGCATCAGTTCCTGGGAAACAAGCAACCTTGACTAGATCTGCAGTGGGAATTTGAATCTCCATTTTCCATGTCTAATGCCCAGGGACCAGTGCTGAGGTCTCTCCTTACTTTTGAACAGCACCAAGTTTAATAGACATGGCTAACAACTTGGGTTTTTTTTGCTTGTTTTGTCTTGGTATTTTTTTTGTTTAGTTGGTTGGTTTAGAGTTTTTTTTTTTTTGTTTGCTTTTAATCTCCTGGAAGCTATGAGACTACCGAAGCACTTCCAGGCTGCACTTCCAGGTTGTCCATCATCCACCCTAAGTCAGCCAGGTCCTAGGGCAACAAGGAGTTGGCTCCTTTGGAGTGTTTCCATCTGGGCAGGGAGACGAACTGTGCCGGAGCTGTATGCACAGCAAGCCAGCTTCTTGATGCTGCCCCAGCTGTGGGATTTCCAGAGCCACTTTCATGGGAATCTGAAACACTGTGTTTTGTTCACATGTCCTGTGTCAGTGGCTCTTGTCTGTTTAGCGTGCGTGTAGAAAGCAAATAGCCAAAAAACTGGCCAAGACCTTGTCACTGCAACACTGGTAAGTATCCTCCTGCCATTACCCATTTGGAGAGTTCATTTTACAAGTTGTGCAGTTGTCGTGTGTCATCGTGCATGACAATGTTCCTGTGCATCTGCTTCAGCGTGGGGCTATCTCACAACACCATGCTCAAGGCACATGTCAGCATGCTAACTGCAACCACTGGTTGTGAATAATGACACCTGTTTGTGCGCTGGTTTGGCACTGGAGGCCTTCATGATGAAGCATTGGTTATTGGTGCAGAGTTATCAGGAGCAGAAGGTCCAGCCATGCATCCCCATGCCCCACTGGTGCTGCCCAAGGAGCACCATTTCTTCCCATCCTGCTGACAGCTCCACTCTGGTGTCTGCTTTTCCGGGTAGTTCCTGAAATTAGGAAGCTGAGTTAGAGCCTCCAGAAGGAGCACATGAGAGCCTGCAACTCCCCTTTTGACTGCTGGAGCAGAGCATGTCCCTGTGCCTCTGTATCCGTGATAAACCCATACTGCCCAGGAGAGATGACACCAGAAACTCCAGCAATGGGCAAGCTCCTTTCAGGGGCACTTAGGGGGTGGCTCACAGGATTAAAAAGCTTCCCAGCTGGGCTAATCCTGCTCAGGCTGTGACAGCACATTTTAGGAGAGGCAGCAAAGACCTTCCCAACAGCACAAGGATGCTGCAAACACCCAAGAAGGTGCCTTCCTTGGAGGAGTCCCAATATGCAGCTGCAGATTCACCTACATTATCACGGGCTTTGGAGTCCAGGGTGAGAGCTCTTGGCTGTCTGTGATTGCACAGAGGCAGGTGCATTTTCCCACCCCCAGTTCCCACCTGATTGAGGTAACCTGGGAGTTTTGAGGCCAATGGGAAAACCCTTTAACATCCGAATTGCAGGCTGCCTTTAAGTTACCACATCTTCCAGTAATTTTCTTCCATGAATTATCCTGTACACACAGATCTGAGGTGGACAGGTTCAGCATTGATGCAAGCCATTGGATAATGCTTTACAAACAGCCTCCTAAAAGAGGTCCTCCCTGGGTACCAGACAGTGAAAAAAGTGTGAGATGAGGAGGACGTCAACATGCTGCTGTCATCTGCTGTGATGCAGACATTTCCCTGTTGATTAATGACATGGCAACCCTTTTCCCAGTTATACTGGAAATAATGTAGTCCTTTGGAATTATTTCAGGTTGCAATACCCACTGCTGCATCTGTGCTCATATTTCTGAGTAGTAATAATTATATAGCTCTTAAACATCCATTTTTTTCCAAGTGGTTTAATATTCATCTTCATTATTTTGGAGTATTCATCCCTAAAAAATTGTCTGACCTTTAAAGTCCTAAAACCCTACTGAGTTTCAATTCAGTGAAATCTAATCTATGTCTGGGCTGATGTCCTGTCGCCTGTCTCAGAGGACAAATGTGGTGGCAGTGGGTAATTTGCTGCTGGGACCATACCTTTCCTGAATGTTATGAGATAAACAAGTTGTGTGTTTGTATTTTGCACCTGGCATGGAAAAAACAGAGGAGGGGTAGGACTGTGTGACTCTAGAATGCCTTGCCAGCTGCTGACTGAGAGGCTTGGGCTGGATGTGGGGAGAAACCTCCCTCCACATGCAACGAAGCAGGGAGGATAGCCTGTAAAATATGTGCTACCTGGGGGAGTTAGCCCTACTCCTCCTGCCAGCAGCCTCTTCCTTCCCTGTGTTCTGGTGTTCACAAAGGCTCTGACCCTGCTGGTGACAGGAGGGTTCTGTCCTGGCGTAGGGGGTCACTAGCAGGTTGAGGACAACTCATACCGCCCAGCTCAGCAAGCTGAGCTCTTCCAGGAAGTGGCTTGTGCAGCCCTGAGGGCTGATAACTCTGCAAAAACAGTGTTCAATAGCCAGTCTGCTGTCAATAGCTTAGGTTTTTCTATAGAGACATTCTCAGACCTGCTGGATTTTTGAGTGTTGCCAGGTTGCAGGAAGCTGAAGACCTGTGGCAGTGTGGTTCCTTGCAGGGACATCAGGGCTCCTGGCTCTGTTAAAGTGGCAGTTTCAGGTACTTTGCAGAAATTGGTGCTTGTGTTATGCAAGAGTAACAGGTCGCTCCGTCTGGGCTTTGCTCTTCTACTAGGCATGATCAGTTGCCTGATTTGGAGGAATGGTCTAAGGCTGTCAAGGTTTTGCTGCTGGGTGGTATTCAGTTCTAGAAATGTACAGCTCTTGGTATCTTTTGCTTTTCCAGGCCAATCTGCTGAGCCTTTGTCTCCTTGCGTGTAAAAGAGGGTAAGGGGTTCTTCTGCTGGGGGTCGTCCTGTTTTTTGACTCTGATCTCTTACTTCTTTTGCATTCAGGAGGTGGAGAGGGCAGCAGCGCTGTGGGTCTGTGGGTGCTGGGCTCACTGGGATGGTGTGGGAAGAGGCCCAGCTGGACAAGCACACCTCAGGACACTGGCCTGGAGACACTAGCTCCTGCATCAGAACCGTCCTCTTGTGCCTTAAGTTTTAACTGCATCCAGCTGTAACTGCAAAACCAGCACAGTCTTTGGCTGGCTTCTTGGAAGTGTTTTGTCTCCAGGGTGCTGCTTGTCAGGATGTGCAGTGCTCTGTGCTTACAGCTGATGTGCTTCCCTCTAGAGCCTGCAGCCTTCAAACCCTTCATAGGAAAGATTTATTTCCCAGCAAGTACACTTTGTTGTGCAGTTCACTAAAACCAGAGAAAACTTAAAATCAAGTATGTGTGTCTAGCATTTATGTCAGATTGAAACCAGTATATGTGTCTAGCAGTTATGTAAGATTGAAACCAGTCAGCCAGATGGAAGGCCAACACTTAACAGAACATTTTTTTTAGTTACATTGAAAACCATTATTGAATCATAGCTTGGGTTGGAAGGACCCTTAAGGCTCACCTAGTCCCACCCCCCTGCCATGGGCAGGGGCACCTTCCACTAGACTGAGTTGCACCAAGCTCCATCCAACCTGGCCTTGAACACTGCCAGGGATGGGGCATCCACAGCTTCTCTGGGCAACCTTGCCAGTGCCTCAGCACCATCATGGTGAAGAACTTCTTCCCAATATCCAGTCTAAATCTCCCCTCTGTCAGTTTAAAGCCATTAAAAGGAAAAAAAATATAGTTATAGCTTTCTCAAAGGCTTTTTACTTTATGAAATCTAACCAGGGGTTCAGATTGGCCTGTTGCCCTTGCACAGCACTTCATCAAATACATGCAGGAGGGCAGTGGAGAGTGGGTTGCCAAAGGAAACCTGCAGCACTTGGGGCATGGGCAGTCCCTGCCTGCTCTCAGCCTGGTGTTCAGATGCTCTGCTGTGTCTTGCCAGCAACATGCTGTGAACCTTTTGAAGTCATTAAATAGTGAATATATCTGACACCACAATTAGAGTCACCTCCAGTGAATAATTGTGCTATAAAGCACAACTGTGAAGACTGCTATTTTAGAATATGCTGTGTAGTAGTTCCTGTTACTTGTGCTGGTTAAACTTTTCTCTGTTGGTACACTGAGTAACAATGCTGTTCCTTAAACAGTGGCATTGTACTTTTTTAAACAGGGTTGAAATATATTTGTATATTTTCTGCTGATGTGGTAGATAAATGCTGTGCACAAGTATCTCTTCTGTCCCTATTACTCCCTAGCATTAAATGAACAAATAACTACTGTAGCTTGTACTGAAGATGGAGGTTATACTTCAAAGTGATACAGCAGAGTACAAATCACAAATAACTCTTTTGACAGGCTGCAATAAACTGAACTTAAAAAATCCCTGCAATATAGAAGAGCTGAAACTGTGTTTCTGTTTCTTCTTTGGAAATAGAGGCAGCATTATGAACTCTGCAGTGGCCTGGCCTGAGGGACATGGGAATGCTGGCCATTGTGTGCTGTCTCTGCAGAGGTGTGAATGCATGCCCACCTGTTGGCATTTCCGGTGCTGTTGGGTGTGTGGTACCATTCCCCTGTCCTTAGCACTACAGCAATTAGCCAAAACTGCTGCTTAATCACACTGTAGAAGAACACATTCTATTGTATGCTTTAGAGGTATGAAACAGGAATTTGACTAATAAATGGCAGGTTAAATGAAACGAGTAGATTGAGGGGACGCAGGTAGTGCTGCATCAGCCCCTCTGTTCATGTTACCTACTGGAATCATAACATCACAGAATGGTTTGAGTTGGAAGGGACCTTGAAGGTCATTCAGTTCCAACTCCCCTATCACAAGCAGGAACACCTTCAATAGACCAGGTTGCTCAAAGTGCTGTCCAACTTGCTCCACGTATGGGGCTGCCACAGCTTCTCTGGGCAATCTGTGCCAGTGCCTCACCACCCTTATGGGGAAGAGCAACTTTAATAAAAACTGGGGCTTAGGTTAACAGTGCATGTGAGTTTTCTGGTGAGACCATGTGGAGGAGTCAGCCCTGTGTACTGATTGGTGTTGGACATGGTGCCTGGATCTGCTTTGTGCACACAACCCCAGCATGCTGATTTTGGGCTGCAGCAGAGGATGTGCCTGTGGCTGGACTGTGATGGCTAGCACCAGTTCAGTGTGTGCTACCCCTGATGCAAAGTCTGGCTGAGAGAGTGTGGAGGTGAGGCAGGTGGGACAAGCAGTGCCTCGGAGGGGGCTTCCTGATTCATCACCTGTTTCAGTTGTGTCCCTGTTGCTGTAGTTAAAGGCAGATCAGCAGTTACTTTCCAGCCATCACTGGCTAGGATCTGAAATGCAAATGCTAAAATAAGATATAAAATGTGATGCAGGTGAAGGGAGCAGGTTTCATCAGCAAAGGCATGCTGGTTTTGGTGTGCCTCAGCTGTGCAGCTTCATTCCTAAATGCCTCAGAACAGAAGGATTTTAGTGATACTGAAGGGACAACTTGGTGAATGGGAACACTTAGAAATAGCTTCATGGAAGAGTGCAGTTCCCTCAGCACTGCTGCAAAGGGCCAGATGCATGGCTGTGTGGTGCAGCTGGGGCATCAAGAGAAGCACAGCTGGCTCTGCATGTGTCATGAACTAGCTCCTGGTGTTAAGCTGCTTCCCCTATTTGCTTACGTTCAACATTACGCCACAAATGCAGGTATGGGTGTCAGGCTGCAGAGAACTGCAGGAGCTGCTGTGCTTGCTGTGGTTGAAAGGTGTGTGGGCAATGGATGCACACACATGCAGGGTCTTGTACCTGTGTGCTCAGCACACAGCAAGGCATGCTGTTTGACCAGGCTGCCAGGAATCAGGCTGAAGGAAACGACAACAGCACTTGTGCATATTGACATCTCCTGTCCAGGGGTGCAGCAGCTGACTTGGGGCTTCATGCACACACCAAGTGAGATTTCTCTTCCTCTGTCCACATGGAAGCAAACCCCTGACCTTCTGTTGAGACACAGACAGGTCCCCTTGGACAGCTACCAACCCTAGCACGCTGTGTCTCACTTGTGCTGGGTAAGTTGCATGCTTTGTTCTGCTCTGCATTTTCTGTCTTTGCTCCATGAAAACCCATCCAGATGCTAAATATGTTCTACCTTCACCTATGTAAATAAACAACAGCAGAAGCTGCTGTTGTGTGGTGGCAGATGGAGTTTATGAAATGCTGTCTCTGCTTAACATTTGCATGGTGCAGAGCAAACACTGCAGTTCTCACTCTTCAGGGCAAGTGTGAGTTCAGGGCTTGGGCAGGCTCTTAGCTGCTCACTAGCTAATGCTGCAGAGCACATGGTCAGGTTCACTGCCTGCTCAGTGGGACTGGTATCATGATCTGATATATGTCATGGTAAATGCCATACTGAGAGGTATGAGGAGCAGACCCTGGGGAGATGGCAGAAAGGGCTCTGACACTAGCCTGGTGTCCTCAGCTCCAGGGGAGAGGTGGTTTTGGTCTGAGGGCAGTGTGAGTGCGAGCAGACAGGTTATCTTGTATGGCCTGTGCCAGTGGTGACTGACACTGACTCCTCCTGCCCAGGTACCCGTGGTGCCTGGGCCAGCAGCAGTGCTGGCAGCAGCTCTGCAGCTCCTACCTCTGCCTCTGCAGTTTCCCCTTCTACTCTGTTTTGTCTGTTTGGGTTTGTTGCCTTGTTGGCCAAGACTAGTGCAATTTGGAGATTGATAGGTTCCCTACTGTGGCATCAGGTACTTGGAATACTTGGCTCTGTCCCCACCACCAAGATGACCTGCGTTAACCAAGCTCAAGCAGAGCTTGATTGCCTGGGGAGTTTCCCCGGCAGGAGGGCTGGTGTCTCCTCCTCTCCAGCCTTGGATACATCTCAGCGCGTGTAATCCCATTGCAGACTGAGCTGTCAGCCTGCAGAGAGGCAGCAGGAGATGGAGAGCGCTATTTTTACGTCTTGCCTGCCCATCGTGGCGGCATGGATGTGATGCTGGAGGAGCACTCGCATGGCTCAGCCCACACAGAGGTACTTTTCTGACAGAGGAATGTGTGGGTTTTGTTGCCGTTGCTTTTCTGGTGTGCTGACAGGTATGGCAGGCAAAACACAGCCCTGCTCAGGGGGCAAAGGCTTCATCTGGGATTTGTCTCCTGGCAGAACCTGGGTTTCAGTGCCTGCCGGATGTTCTGCTGACTGCCCTCAGAGTCTGCATTCTTGTTTCATACCTGGTGTTGAGTAGGCAACCCTAGGCAAGGGTGGCTGGGGATGGACACTTCTGCATCCTTTCCCCAAAAGAACGACCCCTGTCCCAGTCCAGAGCAAGAGGAGTACCAGGCCCTTGCCCATGAGCCAGACTTGTGTCAGCATTGCTCTGGCAGAGAAGGAAGAATAGACAGATTTCTGGGAGTTGAACACAGCCTGCATTGTGAGCAGAGAGCAAGAGAGGACTTTGGCTGATCCCAAACAGCATTTCTGTGATTCAAGCAAGGCTGCAGACCTAAAGGAAGCAGTGTGAGGAACAGAGTTAGGAGTGATGCATTGCACAGCTTTGGGGGACATGGGCCAGATGCAGGACTGCTGTGAGATCCCCACATGATAGTGAGAGGGCACAGCCTGTGGAGGTTCTGCAGGATGAACCGGCTTGCATTTGCTTCCCAGAGCACCACAGGGGCTGGGAGTTATTCTTGGGCTTCAGGTTCCTCTGTGGTTCTATTGTTAGTGGTAGGGGTCCAGGGACAGCGTGATCAGAAGTCTATGAAAGTCTCTCAGGAAAAAGCAGGCAGTTTACAATTTGGATTAAATGTAAACCAAGAAATGACATTTTGGGACTGAAGGCTACCAGCCATGGTAATAGTATTCAAATGTGCTTTAAGGAAAAAGAGGGGGGGTGCTTGAAAGAGGAGAGGAATAATCTGCTTGGTGTCTGTGGTGGACAGGGAAACACTGTAGATTTGCAAAGTGGGTGGCCCAGGGGAGAGATCTCAAATGGCATTAGGTAGTGGGACTGGGGGCCTGGGTCAGCATGCCTGGGGGGACTGTCAGGTCATCAGGAACTTCTTCCATGACAAACACCTCTGCCACAAACAACACAGGTCCTGCTAAAGCAGGGGGCTCTGGGGAGTTTTCTTGTGATTCTGTCATCTGTGATAAGGAAAAGTGCTTTCCATTAAGCAGAAGTCTTCTAACTTTGGAAGGAAACCAAATGAACTGAGGGACTATTGCTTCTTTGGTGCTTTTAAATAGCTATTTGCCCAGCATGCAACAAGAAGAGCAAGCCAGTAGATGAAGCCTCTTGTCCCACTGAGCCAGCTACAAAGTTTTCTTGAAGTAGATCTAGGGGAAAAGTCTTAAATCACACTGTTAATTCCTTTTGAAGGGAGGTATGGAAATGGTAAGTTCAGCTGCTAAGTGAATGGTGGTTTTCTGTTCAGAAGGCAAAGGTGCACAAGTAAGCACTTGCAGAGCTGTGCAACAAGACCTACCCAACTGTGTGTGTATAGGGCAAGCACTGCTCTTTGCTAAAAAGGCTTTCCTTGCCTTCTACTGTTCTAGCTGTAGTATGTCACCTTGGGCTTGTTTGAAAGATGCTGACAGTGACTACAAGGAAACCATGCAGGAAACATTATGAAAACTGGGTGTGAGTCTTGAGGCCCCTTTTAAAGCATAATTAAACTGTACTGAAGGTAAGGTGAGTGCCTGTGGTGCTCTGCTGTGAACTCTCAGAACAGTTGTTGTCACCACATGGTTGGATTCCAGCTCATGTGACTTCTCCAGGTTGAAGGCTCCAGGATTTTTCTGTCTGGATGGAGGCAAAGCTGCCCTGGACTGTACATGTGCGGCAGCTTCACATTTCAACATACAGCACACACCTATGTGTTCAGGTACCTCCCAGGGAGCTGCCTCCGCTTACTGTGCTGTCTGTCTTTCCAATACTGTGTCTGCCATACCAGGGAGAAGCTCTGTGCCCCTTCAGTCATTCTTCCCACTTGCTTCTGATGACAGTAACTGTGGAGCAAATTTAAGTGTCCTTACTGGGTTCTTATGGGGTTCTTATCAGAAGGCATTTGCAATTCTTCAGGCATTTTCCTTCTGTTTTACATAAAGTAGGTTTGTGGCATGGAACAACAGCCAGTGACTGCCACTTGTAATAAAATACTGATTACCATGCACAGCAGTGCTGGCCACTCTGAAGCAGTGCATGAAGTCTGGAGAATACTGAGTGGGTGCTCAATCATGATGGTTTTCTTTCACTCAGAAGATTTCACAATGAAGTTGTCCGGGTTTTCTGTTTTAACAAGCTCTCTTCCTCCCTCCCCTCAGTCTGATGGTTAAGAAGGATCCCAGAAGGCTCATTGTGTCTCCAGTCTGCAAGAAGCACAGTCTGGCTCTGGCAGTGGCATGACACTGCTAGCTTCAGGGTCCAAGCCCTTATGCCTTCTGGTTACCTGTTGCATGCAGCTCAGGGGGTCTTTTTTAAATCCAAACTCCCATAGTTCCTTAAACAAAATAAAAAAAAATGTAATTTAATACAAGAAGTCATGGAAACACAGAATCCCAGGTTGGAAGGGAACTCAGGGATCATCTGGCTCAACCTTTACAAGCAAAGCATGACTAGATGCCCAGAACCCTGTCCAGCTGACTCTTCAGTGTCCCAACACTGGGGAATCCATCAGTTCTCTGGGGAGATTATCCCAATGGTTGATTGTTCTCATTGGGAAAAAAAAAAATTCCTTGTCTGAATTGAGCAGCTCTGATCAAATGTTTGTAGAGGGTTGTATGTTGGTAATCTTTTTGATGTGGAGGAACTTGGGAAGATTAAGGGATTTTTTCTGTTAGATTACATCCTTGCATGATGAAATAGCAGCACTCTGACCAAGGCAGACACATTCCAGTTTCTAAGCACATACCAATGCTTTAAAGGAGAGAAAAAAAAAAAAAAGGGAGAGAGAGGGGGAAGAGCAGAATCTATGTTTTAGTAGTATGCTTTTACATTAAATCTTCATTATTTTTCTCCTGCTGAGAGTGTAGGGTACTGAATTGTTTGCCTGCTGCTGAGCAGGTACATGCTTTGGAGCTTGGCAAAAAATGGAGAGACAGCTGATGGCCTGGGAGTGCCAATGGAGTGGGGGGAGAGGGCTGTGTTTTGGACAGGGATGTCATGGTTCAGTTGTGTCTGCTGCTCTATGTCATTGTCTTGGAGCATCCTTGGTATAGCCTCAAGCAAATGCTTCTGAACTCACTGTGCTTCCCTTTGCCCAGGGAGGCAGAGGTGATGGGGAGAGCACCAACTCACCCACCACCATCTCTGAACATTAACCCTCTGCTTCTCTGAAGCTGAGGCTGCCTGGCCCAGGCTATGACAACAGCCTGAGGCCTGAGGACCAGGTTTCTCACTTGTCCTTTCTTACTAATAGCTGCCATTAAAGAGGCTTTGGTTCATGCTGCGGCTAGTTATATCAAGCCTCTTTCCTTTCTCTCCCAGCTGCAAGTCCATGTCTGAAGCAATAAAACCGTTTAAGAAATAATAGTGTAAGCGGGAAGAACTGGTGTTTTTTCTGCTTTTCCATATTATCTCCATGGTGAATGTAACTATTTGATGTGGAAAAAGAAATTGTTGTTTTTACTAGCTCTCTTTATTCATCTCATCTCAACTTATCTTTTTTATCTCCCCATCCCCTCCCCTTAAAAGTTTGTTCAGTTTTTCCAGTTTGGTATATCTTTCTCTGCTTTAAATTTATCTTAACATTGTTCATCTTCACACCCTATTCAGAATTAATGAGGCAGTAAAAAAGGGAGGTTTACATGAGAATCAGTCTGTGTATTTTAGCAATGGTACTTGGAGTCCTCCTGTGACAGTGATCTCTGGTATTTCAAAAGTGGGATAACCAGCTCATTTGGTGTTTCAGTTTGTTTTTTAAAAGAACCTGTTTTTTTCCAGTTCCTTTGCTGTCTGGAACCTGGTTGAGTCTCTTATGTTTCTCACTGTTGTTCTTGCTATCAAAGTCATTGCAAATGTAGGTTACCCATTAAAATGTGT